>BGPT01000285.1:16386-35251 GCA_003297045.1 Symbiodinium sp. clade C Y103
GCTAATTTGGCCATTTATTTGCAACATAAATGAATCCTAACTTTGTAGAGCCTTATGTTGGCATATGTTGGCAAAAAACACCCTGCCAAAGAGTAACCCAGGGGTAGTACTTTGTAGAGATTGCATTCTATTTTTTGATGCCTATTTCAATTTTGTAGAGCCCAATGGGGACCCAAGACTTAGAATGTGGTTACAAAGTGGGGGCCCCCAGGTTCCCTAGGGAATTCACATGGGGATTATAATAGTAGGTAATCTTCATATGGATGACGTAATCCATTATATGTTGTGAATTTATGTGAATTTACTAAACATAACAGTTAAATGTGTTTCCTGTAATATATCATATGATATGTGTGTATATATATATATACATGGTATATAATTGTAAGTATATAACACACATACTTATATATATATATATAATTCGAATCTTATTGTAAGCTTCCAACAGCCTATTTGGCAGGGCCAAAGTTGCCTTATTGCGTTGCCATGACACACCAGGTTTCGCGTGGCGCGCCAGAAAGAGAGGCTTTGGCACAGGCCGGGACAAATGGAGGCCTTAGGTTGAGCTCCAAAAAATAATACTAAATAAACTGATAGGATTTAATGGGATTTACGGGTGTTATACAAAAGGATCTAGTGGGATTGAATGATTATGTAATGGGAATAGACTGGGATTTATAGCCATATAATGAGTTTTATACAATGGGATTTTATAGGTATATAAGGAGAATGGGGTTTGATGGAAATTTAATGGATATAAGTTCTTCTCCTGTTCATTTTGAACACCTCCAAGAAATCATTGTGAAAAAAGTAGGGGATGTGGGGGATGGGATTAGATGGGGAAATAACTTGCAATAAATATTTGACAGAATCAGCGGGTATATTCCCTGAGAAATTGGAATTTTGGGTGTTTCCTCCATAAACTCGCAAGGCTTCCGTCCCAAACATCGCGAATTTTGGTTTCAGTCATGGGGCAAATTCGGGCTAAAAGTTGACAGCCTGTCTGACTTGGTCTCGGGAACCGTGACTGCTTCATATCTATACATGTGTCTACAGTAATTTGCTGGAGGGTACTCAATTGTGTGTTTTCCACATGGTTCTCTCATTAATGCTTTTTTGGCCAGCTATGCTGTACTACTTGCCTATCGGGCTAGTACTGTATCTGGGATGATGAACTAGAGGCCAACATTTGTTTGTAGATTGTTGTATGTGTTCCTCATAGGAACGGATTATTTGATTGGCTCATGATAGTAAACTCATCAGTTGAGCGTTTGCCTCCGTCGGTTGCATTTTTATTCCCAGTGTATCAGGCCCAATGCATGGGCAGTGTGTCCATTAGCCAGAGTAAATAATGTTGTCATGTCCGGGGAACTGTTTAAGATTTAAGGTACAAAAATCCGCAAGAACCCTCCTGTTTTGATGATTCAAGAAATGTAGTGTGTGTTGCATGTATAGCTTCAAAACATACCCAGTGATCACATACTATGTATGTATGTAGTATATATATATATATTCAACATTATGTATGTAGAAATTATTCAACTACGTTCCTTCTGGAATGCCCTTATGTAGTGTATATATATATATATACATATATACACCAGTCTCAGAGATACATGTACAGATTGGTCGACCCAGCCGGAGAAACTCCGTCATGATTTCCCTATTGCCTTAACCATTCGGCACCTCTTTGGCTAGGGTGGTGTTTGACAACCAGACCTTCCACCAAAAGTTGGCCAGCGAGCTAAGTGCCTTTGACGAGGCGGAAAAAAATTGATGATTCATGGAAAAAGTCCAGGGATGGGCGAGCAATTCGAGGGTTGACCACAAAGCCATGTCGAAAGTTTGAAGGTGAATCTTCCAATGATATGGATTTCGGGATATCCCATAGATATCCATAAATATTATTATATATATACATGTATATGTATGCCATAACATACAGTATCCCATGATGTCCCCCATATCCCCCTCCGATCTTCCAATGACTTTCCCAGCTTATCCCAAGAGGCGGTGCCAGGTCCATGCGCAGCTGGCCACCTTAGTGGACACCAGTGCCCAACTCTTGGAAGCCCTTCCCAGGCGTCCTGGGTGATGGAGGGCCTCAGTAGGGTTTCTTCAACCAGGGGGCCACGGGCAAGCTGTGATGAAGTGGCCAGGCTGAATGGGTTTTCCATTCAGCTTTTATTCGGGGGAAGCAGGCGAAAATGGGCTTCAAATCGGCTGTAAGCCCTTTGGATGTATTCCAAACTGGGAGGGAGTGGTTACTTGCATGACTTTCCTTGGCTTTCAAGTAGTGTGGTTTTAAACGGACATGATCCGATCAAAAGTCCCAAAAGTCATCATGTAAGTACATTGATTATCTCGATCCATGGTGCATTCACATTCAAAAATCACGCAGCTATCAGATAGACGCATTCTATGGTGACGTGGCCATCCAACCAACTGCAGCTGTTTCCGGCTCCGCCGCGTTGTCGACGCGCTGAAGCCGTTTTTTTTTGCAGGGCGGCCCTGCCTCGCCACAAGGTGCCTGGGCCAATTTTGTGAGGAACGAAATCACATATTTTGAGATTTCCGAGACAAGGCCATTTCGGCAGATTATGGAGCCCAATTCAACGATTTTAATATATGCTTCCGTGTCCCGTGTTGCTGGCCCCCCCCCCCCCAAGGGGGGGGGGGTCCCAGGTTGCCGGCCACAGCTTGGTAGCATCCCAACCCGTTCCAGGTGGCAAGCTATTTGCAACATGTCTGAGGTCCAGCCTGATATATACTCCGTATTTGCAGCATTTCTGAGGTCCAGCCTCGTATTTACTNATTTGCAGCATTTCTGACTTCCAGTCTTGTATTTACTAGGTATTTGCAGCATTTCTGAGTTCCAGTCTTTTATTTATTAGGTATATGCTACCTTGTGGATGACCTACATAGTACATACATTCCCTCAAAGTACCTACGTACTGCAGAAAACCATAAATAAATATATATATATATGCTACGTATCTACCTCCCATTGATATACTACACATGCTTATATATCGTACCTTTGAACTACCCATATACTACCTAAAGACGATCTNATATATATGTCATACATATCATATGTATATATCATACACATCATATGTGTTATATATATATATGTATATATCTCAGTTTTCACATATATATATATATATATGTATATATATATATATATAAATACAACATATATAGCATACATACATGATTTATCATAGAGTGTTGTATGGGGGGGTGGGGGCACCACACCACAGGGGGGCAGAAAGACCGTCCACATCCACAGGGGGGGGGGAGAAAGACCATCCACAGGGGGGGGGGGCGACCCCTCCCCCTCACCCAGGGGGGGGGGGGTGCCGTCCGACGCTGCACCATATATAGTTTTAGTTCTGTGTTTCAAAGCTGCCGTTTTTGGGGCTTTGAGGCTGTAATTTCAAGACAAAAGGACAACCCTCTTGGCCCTTGGCTTTCGGAAAAATACGCGAGAAAATTGTTGTGGATTGCAACAAAGTTGTTTTGGTGCCATGAACATCCATGAACATTGCTTCGAAGAGAGAACACCTATACCTGAACCTCCCATTGGTACACAAAAATTTGTACCATTGTTTTTCTGCCCGATTTCAAAAAATGTGCTCGTTTAGGGGTGTGAAAAAAAGGTGTCCGGAATCCCGTGGCTCCCCATAGAAATCAACTTGATTCTTTCTCCATAGGGTCGATGGGACACAGTTTTCACGCGGTAATGCATGTGCAGCATGCCAAATACGACCGCCAACAGCCACACCTGACAACATGGGTTGCATCGCAGCACGTGTACACAAAATAGCTTTGGACAGGGTAAATCTGAGGTATCAACTCCAACATCGCGTATGCTTTCAATCCCCAAGATACCTCAAGCACACAACCTACAACCTTCCTCTATAGCGCAATCTTTACACATCAACAGTCGGGCGTTGAATTCTCCCATCCGAAGGATCCTCACGCAGGGCGCTCAAAATGTACTTAACACTGAGCATCACAGCAACAACAAAAGCACATACATAACATGAGCACGTGAAAAAGTCAAGAAACGCGGTGTCCAAGTACAATGGGAATGAAACCAATGCATGAACTCTTTAAGGTGCAATGGAGGAATTACCAAGGAACAGACTGAAATAACATGCCCCCCACAAGCTCAGACCCCACGTTGGTGCCGCACCTGCTCGGACCATGCGCACGCAGGGTCTTCAAAAACACGTCATATGTCATAATGGTCAAACCAAGACGGCCAAGTGGTGCACCTTTTTTTTTCGCGCCCGTTTCGCGCGTTTTTGCGCCCGTTTCGCGCGTTTTCGCGCCCGTTTCGCGGAAGACCCTTGGATCATTTTAGGCGCAAAATGTCGACATCATGCCAAAACCCAATCTCCATGCAAGGTTTTTCATCCAGCAAGCGTCAGCCTGACTGTGTTTCCCAAGGTTCACGGTCAAACGTGGTCATGCAGCCATGCCATGAGCCGACAAATTTCCCCATGAGGCGTTTTCACCAATATTCCTAGGCATCAAGCACTTGTGTGTCGTGCCGCGGGTCAACCATGGGCAGGGGCTTCAAACATTTTGCAATGCGCGCGGAAGTTCCAAATTTCATCCCGGAGAAGGAATCAGATGCAAGCATCTAAAAGCTGAGTCATGCATACAGTCATTCATGCATGGTCACAAAAACATCTTCAATGTCGTGCGCAGAAACCTTGCTCGTTTGTTGAGGCAAAGCTATACCGCAAAAAGAAATGCACAATTTAATAGCTGTATGTCAGTCACATCATATGTGCCCAGGTCATCTTTCAACAAACACATTGTGAAAGTAAATAGGCCTCAGATCCAGCCACATGTTTGCACATCAGGGCTGATTTGGATGTACATGTTTGGGCACCAGCTGGGAAGGGGCTGGCAAGGACTGAAAATTGCTGAAAACTTCACAACTTGGACAAATGTGTCCACACAGTAACCATTTAAAAAATGTGCTCCTTTTACTCCACCAAAAGTTTTAGACGGGCAAATGGTTTTTTCACATCCAAACACCCCAAAAGTACACATTTATCTGTACCACTGGGCGGTGCAGGTAGATACTGTAGTTCTTGTTGCTTTGGAATATCATTGAATCGCTGGTTCAGATCACATGCAGACAGCTTGAAGCAGACTGTCCCGAGCAAACCTTTGTCTTTTCGGATGGGGGGATTCCTGCCTGTCAGGCCCCATATGTGCACCAGCATCTGGTGTGTAGTAAGGGTTTGGTAGCCTTGCTGATGAATTCCCGGAGTCCTAGGGTCAGAGTTTTGATTATCCAAGGAGTCACTCACTCTGAACAACGGAGTCTGGATGATTTTCGTCATGTTTGCTCATCCCGGAGGGCATACAATCCCTGAATTTCGACTCTACCGATCAGCAGTTAAGTTGGAGTCATGTTTATCCCAATCAAAATGCGCCTACAATCTGTTACTCCTACTTGAACGTAGTGCATAACCATGCTTGCGGCCCACTTCTGGGATCCGGGGTCAGCCAGGCTTCTGAGATGAACGAGCTGGCAGGGGGCTTCTATCGAGGCCTGAGCTGGAAAGGGTAGAAATTGTGGCTTTGCATTATCCTTTTCTGAGACTTCAGTACTTTTGAGACTAAAGAATTTTGAGGACACATGAAGTTATAAGCCAAAGTTTGATCCAGAAAATTCAATTGTTTGATACCTAGCATTGCCATTTTGTTTATTGGTCCATTAATACCACATTTTTTTGCCCTGCCCAGTTGGGTAATATTGGGTATATACCCTGCAGCAGGGCTAGAAAGTCTGATAAACATACGATGAATCTGTCCAAAATCAAGGTGTTTATATGTTTTTTGTTTTTTGTATGGGCTTCAATTTTGACCCATGCCTATGTACCCATGATAGGAGGAGTTCTTGTTTCTTTAATGCAAGATTACAATCTAACATTACATTATATTACATTCATATCCACTCGTATGATGAATTGTCCGCAATTGGGAAGCTGCATCACCCACGTTGCGTCATCGTAGGCGACAAAGTGCTGTGCAATGGCCGTCCCGGAATGATCTTTGGAAAGCCTGCGTCCGGGGGCGAAGGCGAAGGTTGGGATGTCTTAGCAGGGCATTTTGCTGGGGTTCCAAGAAGAAATGTGGAATTACAATGTTTTGTAGACATTGCTTAACCCACGCCACGCTTTTTCCTTTTCAGAAAGCATCCAGGTCGTGGACATGCCCATGTTACATGAGAAAAGTCTCATCTCAGGCGATCAGTCCATGAAAAAAAACGCAGAATGGTTGTTTTTTTTTCAGGTAGGGCATGCCTGATTTTGTTTCTGTCAGATAGAGTATAGGACCTATGGCTAGAGATTCCCAAAAAGACTGATCATCACAGTTCTCAGAAAATGTCCAATTTTTCTATCTACTTTGGGCTTGCCATGCTTGAAAGCGCTCGACTTTGGGCGAGCGATGTTCGCAGCTCCTTCCAGCAGCCCAAGTCTTGCGGGTCCTTCAAGTCTTTAGATTATCCTGTTGTATAGAAACAATATATAATACGGATTGAGTGGTTGATCTAAATATTGATCTCATTTTATTTTATACAAAATCGAGAGAATTCTAGATTATGGAGATTGCATGAGATATATAATTCCATCCCATAATCTTAAACATCACCCAGAAAGCATGGTAAGAAGATAGGGTATAAGAACACATTTGGGACAAAAGATAGAAACATCAAATCTTTAATTGCGATAGTATCGTTAGACTTTTCTATTTTTGTCTTTTTGAGAGGCTAATCGTGTACCATTTACCATCCATTTACCATCCATTTCACATTTGGTTGAGCTATGGTTGACCATAAAATCCTAAGGCGTGCGGCCTGCACGCGCATCTCGGTCTCAGTCATGTATGAAGATGGCACCGCAGCTCGGTGACGTAGTTTCGAAGGGGCCGGGTGAAAATGTCAGATGGAAATTGAATGAAATTAACATGGAATTATACCATATGTTTAGCTTCATTTTTTTTTCCATTTGTTTAAAAACTTCAAGTTGAACCCATCACACATGTTCTTGGGATTTCTTGGGTAAATTGTTCATATTTTTAACATTGTTGAACCGATCAAAGATTGAGATTATACCAGATTTGCCAGCCACAACTCTATATCATGTTTACCCACAAGGAAAGCATGAATTCCACTCACTAACCCCCAACAAAGGGGGAGTATCAACCAAGAACTGGATTTGATAGAGAAAAACATTCCCAATCAAGCCTGGTACTCTTAGGGGTACCAAGATTTTTTGTTGGGATTCTAGCTGGGAGATGTAGAAATGTTCATTGGGAATGTCTTTGGGCACAGGTCATTGGGACTGTGATTAGCTGCACCCAGTGAGTGCGGGCGGGTCATTGGAGATCATTCGAGTTGTGTTGAGCTGGCTGAGAGCTAAGTTCATTGTCAGACAGATCCACTTTTTAGAGTGGCCAGACGATCATGAATGGGGGTGAAATGGGAGGATCCACATCAGTTAATTCAGTTGCTGAAGTCACGACCTCATCTATTGGAGTGCAGTGCACTCAAATTCTAGGTTGTCGGAATGGCATGTTCATCAAAATTCATTGTGGTCAGAGAGTGAACCATCCTATCCTTTGATGCCATGACAGTTTCACCTGAGCAATTTTTCTCGGCCCTAGGCGCCCTAGGGATGCTTGGAGAACCAGTTCTCCATAGATGGTCTTGAAAACTGTCCAGCTCACGTGCAGTTCTAAAGTTTTGGCAACTGGTCTTTGGCGACCCCCCTGGCTATGCCAAACACATATGGGGGTGGGTCCAAACCTATTATCATCAATTTTAGTGGGATGAGCATCCATTTACCAGCCATTTTGGGGTTCACTAGGTACCAGGGTTTTGACATGTTTTGACCCATGGCCATATGAACATATCATAAAATATCAATCCTTAGGGGAGGGACTAACAGGAAGACGATAGTTTGTGCCCCTCTGGTACTGAGTCCTGTTCAGCGACTAACTTGCATGAGGTTTGATATCCTGCTGCCCAGCTCATTTTTTGTATGTTTTGATATGTGTTGGTTCTCTCCCATCGGGCACCTTAGGTAAATGACGAACGAGTGGTGAATCTTCAGCTAATCGAAGATTTGGAGTGTCTGGGCAGAATGGTTCAGTGGCAAAGTCTTGAGGATGGATTCAATCCCAGTGTTTAGGGGCAGACGGGCAGAGAATGAATCAATTTTGAAACATGTAAAGACCATCAGATGTAGGACTATCTTACAGCAGTGCATATAAACCCGGTCTTACGCAGTAGTCCTAAGACACCAACCGTTCAACCTAGTCTAGATATGTCTAGATATGTCTAGTAGGTCTAGATGCATCGAAACATTCTTGGGTTACATGCTGAACTACTCCACACCAAGAAACGTGTCTTTTCCAGTCGTTTGTGTAGTGACATAAACACGGAGGACCCCACTAGGTAGCACTCCACCATTCTGACTGCAAAAGCCGGAGTTGGGTCCTCTTTAGGGCACACCCAGATATTTTCCTGAGACCGTCACGTTCCCCACAATAAAAGTATTTCCCGCCAAAAAAAGATGTTTGTCCGCAATGAGCAGAGATCCCACTGAAATTGATTTAGAATGATTTAGAATCATTGAGTGACAAGTCTGAAATCTGTTTGTTGATCATATTTCAGCATATTTCATGATATTTCAACATGTTCAATAAGTTATGATACTCCAACGAAGCCCGAGACGTAGGAATCTCAACTCCAAAAAAAAAAGCGAACACTTTTTTCAAATTCCTACATTTCTCCGGGCGTAACCGAAAATTCTCACACCAGCTTGAAATTCTCACACCTTTCGCGTTCTTGATGTTTTTCCCGATCTCCTGATTCAAACAACAAGAGGTACATTTTTTTGTCACTCCAACTCGCCTGCATCATCATGACCCTGATGTATGCGATCTCTTAACGCAGTGACATAAAGATCATACGTGCGAAGTATGGTCATGCGAGGCGACACACGCCTGCTGAATCGGCTGATAGCGCCGACAAAACTTTCGTCTATTTGACAAGAATCAGTCAATGGATTTTCAACCCACGCCACCTGCTGGGCCCAAACCTCCAGAAATCTAAAGCTGTGATTCAACATATGAGCCTTCGAGTGGATCGGGAATCTTGGTTCCTTAGCCTCTATGCTCAGCTGGGCAAGCTTTTTGTATGCCCTCAGATGCTGCAGACCAAGAGAAGCAATGGAAGCGCTGTCCGCTGCTGCAAGCCAGGCGCCCCCTCTGTAGAGTAGCCGCAGGGCCGCGTTCATGCTTTGCCTTGCAAGAAAACCGTTTTGCAAACAAATAGGTTGCAACGCAGCCAAAAAAAATGCACTGCAACAGTGTGACCAACCATGGTGACAAGCTTCACACCTAGCGCAATGAAAGCAACCCTGCGATCTTGCTGGGAAAGCTCGGCAACCACGTCATCAGTGAGCCAATCTTCCAGCCATTCCTTGGTTTTCTTTCAATATGAGCAAGATTGGGAAGTTTGGGCCAGGGCAGCCAAGACTCCATCAGCAATGTTGTCGTTGCACCCTTCTGCCACTTCCCCTCCGGCCAGTCAAGGGCCGCCATGAAGCCCACCGTCTCACGAGAGATCTTCAGCAAGTAAGGTCGCTCCTATCTGCTCATGGGCTGCAAGAAAAACATGTGAGAAACCTAATGCTTAAAAAAACAAAATTTAAAAATTGCATGCGTCCAAGGTACCTTTTTCCCGCGGCAGAATGACACCCAGTTGCGGGACAAGGCTTGGAAACGGGTTTCAACACTAGTTCCTTCCTGAAATGCCACCAGCACCACGAGCGCAGAGCTCACGAAATAGCGTCCATGGCCCAGATGAAAATTGTGAAAAACATCCGGCCGGAAAGTCCAAGGTCTGAAGCAAGAAAGGCTGGGCAGAGAATGCCATGGCGATGCCGAATGCCAAGGCACCATCGCAGCTGCGGACTGCATAGTGCGCTCCCATTGTGGCACCTCTGAAAAGTCTTCGTACGGTATATTGTCATGGCCTCCAAGGCATAGGTGACAGATACCGAAACTGCTGCACAAACCTGATTTTTCTCTCTTCGGGGCCCTCCTAAAGTGACGCTCCAAATGGGCCGCTTCTATCAAAAATGGCCAATCCCCCTTGACGGAGACTGTCACAAAGCGCAGCTTTCTGCGTTGGCCATCAAGGGTCACGGTAACCCCATCATGGCATGCAACATTCAGGTCTTCCAGCACCATGGCCATGGCATCGTCCAGTGCGGACGGGCACTCCCAGTAGGTTTCCTTCAACGCCGCGAAAAGCAGCCAACGGGTGAGAAGAGGACTTCCTAGCCTCGGTGCTATTTTCAAATCCGGCTGGAGGCACATGTCGCCCAATAAAAACAAGTTCAAAAATGCTGAAAGCAATTCCAGGGACAAATTCAAGCTTTGAGCTGCCTCCTGGACTTCCAGAGGTTGCTGCACGCTCTTAGAAGTGCCCCTGCCGAGAACCGGCTGCCAGGACAGCAGCATCAGCGGGCTTTTCTTCTTACCTCGGTCACACTGACATGGAACCAAAAACCAAACTTGTATGAGTGGCGGACAAAAGTACCTACTACCCGCAATGGAATATGGCCAAAGTGGGTGGTCCCCTATCGGTTATGAAGGTTTGTACTTCCATGCTATGTGTGAAAATGGGGTATCGGCAAGTGGGTGGTCCCCTATCGGTTGTGAAGGTTTTCGCACCAANGCTATGTGTGAAAATGGGGTATCGGCAAGTGGGTGGTCCCCTATCGGTTGTGAAGGTTTTCGCACCAATTTGAACATCCCAAGTCCACTCCCTACTACTGTAGTCTTCCGCTAATTTTGTCGGTTACTCATATGTATATTATATGGGGTGGTTTCTGAGTAGGTGTTGTAAAATCCTCTATATAGAAAGTCATTGTTTGAGAATCTTGTGAACTCCTCTTCCATGTCCTGGCATGAGGTTCTGCGTATGAGGACCTACACATAGAGCTTCTTGTGTTCCGTTGCTTGTATTTAACGCACTGAAATCCTACCCCCCACACTGTTTGGAGGCCTTGGCCGGCGTAACTTTGGAACACTTTCAAACGCAGCTGAGATGCTACGTCCTTCATCACCATGAAGTTTTATCGGCAGCGCCATTTCTAGCTCTTCCATGGTCAGCTGGCTAAAAATTNTTTCAAACGCAGCTGAGATGCTACGTCCTTCATCACCATGAAGTTTTATCGGCAGCGCCATTTCTAGCTCTTCCATGGTCAGCTGGCTAAAAATTTCATGGGTGGGATACTGGCGGCGGTATCTGCCCCAATACGTGCCCAACATCTTTTGGGTTTTACTCCATGACTTTGAAGGCAGCAGCAGGTCCACACGGTCAAGGTTCTCCAGGCATTCCACCATGCTCGTGAGCTTGAACCAAGGATATCCTCAGACATGACCATCATAAGACTTTAGGGGATGGCCGAATGGGTGTGCTTACTGGCAAAAAGAAAAGTTGGGCCACAAGCAAATTGTCCGAGATTCGAGCATTATCACCTACTTTGTTGAAACTCAATTGGACAGGAAGGCGAAGGCCCGCATCATCCAAAGCTCGGAATGAAGTTCTTGCCTTGAATGGCTTCAAGGTTTCTGGCCACTTTGCTGAACATTTATAATGGATACTTCCCCCAATTTGAGTGGAACAGCGTGTCAATGGTTTTGAGCAGCCATGGGGCAGCATGCCCATGCGCACCGCCCCTTGCAATTGCTTCGATCACTGGGTCATGTCTGGTGAGCCCCATTTCGCGATCATCTGCGAGAATTGCTTCCGCATGCTCGGCCAGCTGAATTGCTGGAGCCTGAATAATATCATGGCAACATGTTGGAGGAAAAAGAGGCCAAAACGGGTGGACAGGAAGAGGCGCCGAAGCTAAAATCCATCACACAAGATTGATAGAAAAATATACATTGCAAATGTCCGGCCCAGCAACCCCACGACTCAAGCTGCGCGCTAGGCTGCGCGCCACATGCGAAGGCTGCGAGCTCTGCGAGCGAGGAGCAGCTTTACCTGGCTTTTCTTTCATCATTTTTGGGGCCCCAAACGTCCAGGACCAAAATAAGGCAGTGCTAGAATCTTTAGTTTCACGCGCCCAGTCAGCTTCTGTTTTTTCGCAGGTCACGTGTAAAGAGTTTCGTGGCGTAGACCTCGCAAATCACCGTAGAGTAGGACGCGGGTTCCAGGGTTCGAGTGCCCATCCCGCAGCCCGCTCGCAAAATGAAAGGGCAAGGTCAGCCGGATACCCTAAGGTCTAAGACGCAAGCACCTACAAAATGCGCAGGTGGTGCTATACCCCAAAAGCTTTTGACTTCCTACGGCCAGAGGCACTGACTGACATCAAACTTGTTTCTGTTTGAACATTATGCGAACTGGTCCCCGCCGACGTGATTTTTTCAACAGTCTGGCCCGCTATGCCCTATGGAAGCCAAGCACACACAAAACACCCGCCCACTGTTTCAAGTGGGGACATGTTCAGGAAAAAATGCAGCTTCTCAAGCTGCAGAAGGCCACTCAGGAAGCCTTCGCCTTTGCCTTTGCTTTTGCCCGCGGCTTCTTCGGCGCATTGCCGTCGGCTTCGGCTTCTGGAGCAGGCGCCTGTCCATTGTTTCCTTCCTCCCTGGGGCGCTTGCCCTGTGGCTTCTTCAACTCTCCTGCCAGCAGCTTGTAGCGATGCTCAGCAGCCAGGATCTTCACACACCTGGATGCCAAGTCGCAAGTTTGGTTAAAGGACCCAAATGTGTATTTCAGGATACTGCGACAATGCCAACAAGGCGCGGGTCACGGGCCGCTGCCTTTGCTTCTGCGATGATCTTTTGAATCCTCATTTAATCAGAACGAGGCAAAGTGCCCGCCAGCGTTGATGCCACAGTTGCAAGATGGTGAAAACAGACAAAGCACACAACTGCAAACATGGCTCTCTTCCTTTTCCGCACCCTTGGTGTCCAAAGCGTGCTGGCATTCCGCCAGCTTCATAAACGCTGGCTCCAAATCATCCAGCAACTGCTTCATATCGGCCACAAACCTGTGATTGTGATTTGAAAACAAATTATGAAACAAATAGCGTGGCATGAAAAATGGATTGTAGGAGTACAACGCTGAACATCAAAATGAGCCCAGCTGCTTGTTGCTCCTCTCCGTCGCAAGGACCTCCACGTTCTGGATCCACGTCACCACTTGACTGGCCTTGCAATGGGTGGCTTCCGTGAACTGTTTCAGGTTGTCCTTGATCTCAGCCATGCCATCCAAGGGCACACTTCCCAGGGCACCATCAGGCAACTTAGGTTCGGAAGGCATCTGGTCCATCAGCGGCTTGTGCTCCAGCTTGTCCGGCATGTCCTGGAAGGAAAGCAAAAGCATTTCGAATACCACGGTGTGTGCAAAGAGAACATGAAGATCCGAAGCGTGCCTGCCTGGTCTCCTGCATCACTAGCGTGCATATACTTCTCCAAGTCAGAGCGCTTCACCTTGACGGTGTCTGACGTCTGGACAAAATATTCCGACTGGTTGGAGTCGTACCGAAAGGCCCTGCAGACCAGTGCGAGACACAAATGCCAACGCGCAGAACGATGCAGAACAGTTTTGACCTTTAAGAAGGCTGCAGACAGAACCCTCCCTGGCCTCACCAGGACGGTTCTGAAGCGTTCGCAATCTGCCTTCACCTTCGTCACAAGTGTCCTGAGCCACGAGAGTTAAAACTAAAAAAAAACATGCTGCAGCAAAAACAGCGTATGCTTGGCCTGCGCCAAGCATCTTCGAATAGCCCAAATCCTTCTCCATCCTCTCCTCGGTATACCAGCCGCCCTCGATCTCCTCTTCGCGGGCCCGGCTGACCTCCTTGATCTTCACCAATTGCGTTGCAAATTCCGCCTGTCGGTGACATCTTGGTTCCATGACATGAAATATGGTGATTGTCATTGGCTCTTAAGCTATACTTTGGGCTACCGAAGTGGATTAAACTTTGGTTTTGAAATCTTCCAGGACTAAATGTGGAACTATTATCTGGGGAAAAAAATTGTTGGAGAACCATGGCTGGGAGCAAGCAAAAACCCAGACAACATGAACGACACCTTGCAATTTCCAAACCCCGGCCCGCACAAGTTGGCGTGTCTTGTGGCTGCTGTCAAACCCGTAGGTTTTCAGCGCTTGGCACAAAGCAACCGACAATTCGTCTCGATTGCCAGAAAGCCATTGGGTATGGACCTCCTCTGGGACTTGCAATTTGCCTGTGGATGTTCTGGCGCAAAGGCGTTTGAGCCTCATATAGAGCGCGTGCGGAGACAATTCCTGCAAGACAAGGCCATATAAACAGGATACAAAGAACACCAAAAGCCAATGCCAATATTAGAAACACCTTTCTTCACAAATAATGCCAACCTCGGCATCCAAGGAGTAAAACTCAGTGAGCTCTTCCTCGGACATGTCAGCTCCAGCACCAGGGCTCCCACGGGCTGACCGGGCGCCAGCTGGAACAGGGGGTGGCGTCGGCACTTCAATGCTGCGGTCAGAGATGGAAGCAGGACCGGCTGGGGCAGCTGCCTTTGGCTCAGGCACCTTTCCTGGGACAGTGGTTGAAGATCCATGCGCTGCAGCTGCAGCCTTTGGCAAAGGAACTGCTCCAGCAGGAGTTGCAGGGACTGAGAGCGGAGCAGCTGGCACAGGACAGGTGGCAGCGGCCTTTGGCTCAGTAGTCACAACAGCCTCTGCTGGCAACGGAACTGCAGCCCTTTTCGCTGAGGCCCCCGCAGGGGAGGCCATCTTTGGAAGTGATGTGGAGCTGGCCTCTGGTGTGAAAACAGGCTTCTGCACCGGAGGGGAATGGTAGGAGAAACTTGGTTTTTCCTTCTTCTGCAGGGCTGTCTGCAACAATGCCAATTGGGCCTGCAAGTCGGCATATTTCTTCTGCATCTCTTCGAACTCCAAATCGCGAGCAGAGGTTGTCGCAGGAGCCTTTGGCGGCTGAGCCTTGACTGCTGTCATCAACTTCTGCTCAGGCATTGGGCTTGCAGCAGTGGCAGGAGTTGCGCTCTCGGGAGTAGACTGTTTCGACAAATGGCCAAAAGCGTCACCGCGAGGGTGGGAATCAGGCCAGGTCGCAATCTCTGCTCTTTCAGCAGCTGTCAAGACTGGACAGGATGACCGCTGAGGAAGGTCATCTGTCTGACCAAGCTGCAACGTGGGCGCTCGTCGAATGGCAGCCGTCTCAGAATCAGATTCATCCGAAGACACATCCAGCACAGTTCCCGGATCCTGCACTTGAGATATCAGAAGGGGAAAAAACAAACAGCAGCAAATTAAACAATTCTTTTTCGGCTCTGTCTCTCAGATCCTGCTCGCAAGACAGAGATGCAGGAGGACAAGGCACCGCCTCAATTTTGATGTTCAGGCCCTGCTTCTGCGTGTCATCACTTCCTCCTTCTGCGGCTGGCAAGCTGGAGGTCTCAGCACCAGCAGCGCCATCGTCGACAGCTTCCGATTCAGCTTTTGGGGCCACAGAAGGTTCGACTGCAGGCGCCTCACTTCGTGATCTGCGCTCGTGACTGGCAGTGAAGCAGCTGGCTCCTCATCATGTGCCTTCTCCTCTTTGGCTTCCAGCCAGTCAACCTCATCAACGGTACGCGCTCATGCATGCTCATGGCATCTTCAGTGCTGATATTGACACAGCAGACATTCTGATAATAAGGCGGCGGCCATGCCACCAGCATGGTCTCCAAGATCGTGGTGGTGCATAGCATATTCCGTTTCCTAAAGGGGAAATTCACAAAAGAAGAACGTTATACATGCATGTGCACATCGGAAAGGGCTGCAAAAAAGCAAAGTGAAAAAACAAACCAAATTTTGACCCCTCCTGCAGCAACTTCTGCAAATGCTCTATGCTCAGATCCCCAAGCTGCGCGCTGATCTGCTGTCGTTGCTGCTGCAACGCAACATCGGCAGGTTTGGCAGCCATATCCACCACTTGAGCAGCTCCTCGGACCAGGTCACTGCACGACCAAGCGCGGCTTTCAAGCTTGTTTGGAAACATCTCAGGTCTTGAACTCAAAATGTGCTGAGGAAAGTCGCTGCGGTGCAAAAAATATGCTGCAATGGACTGAAACATGTGCAAGCAACATTGGAGTCCATTTCTTTCACTAAACACAGGTTGCCCGGCCACATCCCAGAGGGGAAATGCATGATTCTCATGTATTCTCAGCAAAAATCAACAAATTTAGGAGGCAGGTCCTTTTTTTCCAAGTTTATGTCCTAAAATTAAGGGAAAATGCATATTCTCAACAAAAATCAACAAATTTACGGGACATGTCATTTTTATCCAAGTTTATGTCCTAAAATGTTGCTTTTTGAGGTACATGTAATACATAAGATACATGCATTTTCTCCGGGTATTCCCACACTTTTTTCTCACACCAAGTCCGGGTATTCTCACACCTTCTCCGGGTATTCTCACACCTAGTCCGGGTACGGAATTTCTCCGGGTGTATACATGAATTTCCAAGTTTTTTTTTCAAATCGATGTTGGAAAGACACTTTTCCAACGGGCAGGGGCCTTCAGGTGCCGTGAGCCTCGGAGGTACCTTGCTACTTCCAGCAAGCGTGCCTCTGTCCAACTAGACTTGTCAAAGTCCATTCTTTGAAACAACAGAGGCACATCCCAGCCATCCGTGTTGGGCGGAGGGCATGGAATCTTCGGCTGACCAGAATTGGAAGCAATCAGTCGGGGCAGGAGGCCTTGCACTTTCAGTCCAAAAGCTACAGGATAGCTCCTGGCAGCAGTGCAACTTCTCATGCCCTTTTGTTCTGTGTTTCTCTGCTTTCAAACCGCTGGGTGGTCAATGGGAGACTGAGAATCCCACTGTGTGCCTTTCAGGAAGCGATTGCCAGAGTATTTGGTCTTTCCCTTGACCTTCTTTTTGTTGGTGGTTTTCACCTTGCAAGCCAAACGCTGTGCTTTATGAAGGCGTCCGCGGTCCAGGGCATAGATTTCACGGGAGTTCGACCATCCCCGGTGCCTTTTCCTGAAGAAACACGAGAAAAACAATAGTGTTCCAAGGTTTAAGCCGCATGTACCTTTTGCCCACAAAAAGAAAACCCGTAGAACCAAGATTCGGGCTCAACGCGCCATAGTGCCGACTCCACCACCCAACCCTCCAGACACGCATCAGCCGGACCATATCCTCCCAAGGCGGGAACCATGGAAGTCGTGAGGAGGACGGCTGCTCGACGAACCATGTCCCTCCCAGGGCACAGGTGAGGAGACAAAGCAGTATGGTGCGGCTCAATAGTAGATTGCCAACCTTGGCTGCCAAGAAACCATAGGCCAAACAAGAAATATCATTCCACACAGCATCACGCATGGACAAAAAAATACATCCGCAGCTGGGGCGCTCTCACCGACGGTTTGGAACAATCTCCATATGGCGTTGTTGGAGAACGCATGCTTGTTCCCAAATTGATGGCGCTGAAAGACGAACATACCACTGCCAAAACACAAAGGAAACCAGCTGGCGAGGTTTGCAGCAAGACCCACACAGCGAGCCTCATTGTCGTGGCTGCAGCAAAACAAAGAAAAGAAAGTTGCAGGGCACAATGCAGATCTCTGCCAAGCAACGCCAAGCCGACAGGTGTCCCCAAGTCAAAAGCGTTTTCTTTGAAGGTCCTCCTGCATCCAATTCCAAACTTTATATCCAGAGCTGCAGCACTGACCAAACCATACCGCATGCTTTGCGTCAGCATGGAGTCTCCACAGAAGAACTCCACACAGGAGAATGCCTTCAGGGACTTTAACCGATCGATATGTATAAATGTACCTTTTTTTGCAACCTGCCTCCGCCACATCCGGCATGTTGGCATGGTAGCACATCATGATGACCACCCAAACAAAGGCCTGCAGGGAAAATGTGCTGCGGCTTCTGATCGACAGAAAGCAGATGTTTTTGCAAACCCTTGCCTTGGGAGCATTGAGAAGAATGAGCCGCATCACCAGTTTGTCCACATCTTGTTCCGTACGGACTGCATGGAGCATGGCTGCGACAATGGAGACACTACTTTGTGGAGTGAAAATGGCTACGGGCAAGAAAGGCTGCAGCAAAAGTGAGCAATGGAGGGCATGCACAAACATGGCCAGTCGACGTATGCTCCTCTGAACATGCCGCCGTTGCACTGGAGATGGCGCGGCAATGGGGCCAGCAGCGCTGAAAGCAGGCCGCTGCCGCACGCGACCACTGCGCCGAACCATAGAACCTGCCAACAACAAAGGTAGTACGGTAGAAGCAAACAAAAATGGAGAAAGCACTATAGCTCTTTTACTCCATGGACTCGGGTCGGCAGCATCCCTGCGAATCCACAGGACGCGAGCTGCAACAACTACTGTTCAAAAACCATGCCCCTTGTCAGGCCCGCTCAGCTCTCACTGCCATGCCGGCGGCTGCGTCGCGACTTGCTGTGTCGCGACCTGCGTCGCTTCCTCCTCCGGGAACTATCATCAGGAGCAGTGCAACTTCGGTCACGGTCAGGACGGCTTGGCATTGAAGGCTCACCGCCTGCATGGTTGCCACCCAAGTTTTGGTGATGATCGATTTGATTTCTTCATTTTAATTTAAAGGGGGAAAGTTTAGATTTTGAAAAACAACGCGGAAACAAATCATTCTAGGTGCCTGCAGTTGGGGGATTCAAACTCCACCCTTCGTTCAAGCGCTTCAGGATGTACTGAAGGTTCGCTGAATCCGGGCTCCCTGCAGGCAGGACAAAAGGTACTGCGGATCTTTTCGGAGG
>BGPT01000285.1:42971-60906 GCA_003297045.1 Symbiodinium sp. clade C Y103
TACTCAGCCCCACCTGCACAGTTTACCAGCCAAGCATGCCCCATGATGGGCAATAGAAACAAAAGCATTGAAAAAACACAGTGTTTCGCGACTTTCCTACCCCGCACCTGCATCTTCTCTCTTCTGACTTTCTCCTCTCTGATCTTCTCTCTTCTGGCTTTCTCCTCTCTGATCTTCTCCCTTCTTCTCTTACAAATATAAATATACATATATATATATAAATATATACATATACATATATATACATGGGGACATCTATAAATGGGGAGCGCAAAAATGGGTGGTTTAAAACGGACAATCCCATAAACGCTTACATGCATTTGTTTGTGGAAAAAATGCACCACAGCTTACCCAACAGAAAACAGTCGCACTAGTGATCACTAGTGGCTACTTTGTTTGTTTCATTTTATTGGTGGGTTTTTCACCACTCAACAAACCATATATCAACCCATGCGGGCTGGCCAGGGGGAAAGCGGGTTTGCGGCCACAATGGGTATGTTTGGTGGACAAATGATGGGTTTCGTTAGATTCGTCCAAACATGTCATTTTGAGTTTGAATGCAGACAACCTCGAACCACCAAAATGGGTTTGAATGCAGACAACCTCGAACCACCAAAATGATTATGTTGTTTTTTTCTTTGGTCACTGGCACCGTTGTCGGGGAGGGAAATCCAAAATGTTGTTGATTTGATGACCGCTAACCTGCTACATGCAGGGATGGGTACCTCTAAATGCATTCCGTAACCAATTTTTGAAACACAATTTCTTGGACCTGGGACTTTATCTCTTTGTTGGACATGATGGGTTATGATTGAGATATTGTATGACATTTTTTGGGATTTAAAAATGGTTGAAGTTGATGCCCATATTGGTGAGCCCAAAAAAATTCCCATTCAGAAGCGCGCCAGGATAAACAAGAAACCACAGAAAAGTACACCTATAAACCCAGAGTTCCTTCACCAACATGGTTGAGAATATGGGGGTAATGGGTCTATAGTTGCCCCAATCTTTATGGGTATGTCTCAAGAATTGTTGCCCCACACAATCTATAGTTGCCACATGCAATCTATAATTGCCCCAACCTATCGTTGCCCCAATCTATCGTTGCCCCAATCTATAGCTGCCCCAAATCTATAGTTGCCCCAATCTATATGGGTCTCATCAACGGGGTTAGATATACCCAGAGATCAACGGGGTTAGATATTGGGTCTCTAGTTGCCCCAATCTATAAAGGAGCTACAAAACTTTGTGTTTTTCCAAATGTTTGCAACCAACCTGTTTGCATTATTATTTTTGGTTGGCATAACTTTGATACAATAAATCCCAACAGTAAAATCCACCGGCATCTTCCGCTCATGGCGGTTTTCAACATCAGGGTGTCAAAGGATGCCTGCCGATACCGAAGGGTGAGAGCGCNTCCCAACAGTAAAATCCACCGGCATCTTCCGCTCATGGCGGTTTTCAACATCAGGGTGTCAAAGGATGCCTGCCGATACCGAAGGGTGAGAGCGCACGCAAGGCAATCAAGCAGCCACTTGTGGATTTGAAGTGAGATTTCAACAAACATGATCCTGGACCTTGTTGAGTTTAGGACAACCATCTTCATATGGTGTTGGAAGTCAATGAACACACAAAAGCTGAATTCCATCCATGGGCATGGATGAAAAAACGCAGCTTTTAATTACCAAACAAATCAGACATTTTCTACAAGTNTGGAAGTCAATGAACACACAAAAGCTGAATTCCATCCATGGGCATGGATGAAAAAACGCAGCTTTTAATTACCAAACAAATCAGACATTTTCTACAAGTGATACCTTCTATCACATGGATTAAAAAACACAGCTTTTAATTGCCAAACAAATCAGACATTTGCATTTGCTACAAGTGATAATTTCTTTTGCACCAGTATGCTATGGATTACCTGGCTGGTGATCTTCCATGTCCGTTGGACCACTGCTGTGGCTGCTGGATGCCGCACGGAACAGGCCAGCCAGCTATAGCGCCGCTGATGGGTGAAAGTCAGGGAGCTCCCAAATGTTTTTACCGATGTAGTATAGTTGCGAATGCACACACACACACAGTTGTAATTGAAACCATCCCCAAGATCACCATACATGGGTCTTATAGTCCTATAAACCATCAAAACATGGTTGGTTTTTTATTTCTACTCACATTGATCTTGTTTTTGGGTCATTGCTCTGGTCACTGCCGCTCACGTTGCCACCTCAGATCCACAAGGGGCAGGCCAGGGTTTCAGCTAGCCATGGAGCTTGCAGTGTGTAAACCTTTGGCCACTTGGAAAACATGGTGGAGCCCTTCCTTACCACGTGCCATAGCCAGAACTCTTCATGAAACCATTGATCCTAGACATCTTCCCGGGGGCGGTCAGCTACTGACAAAGGATGTGTTCAAGACCCAGGATTTGAATGATCTACATGTATCTTTGGTCGTTGAGGGGCTTCTCAAAAGTTATCCAAAGGATAGGCAGCCCAGTGGATATCTCTTGGGTGATGCATGCATGGAGTTGGACCTTTTGATGAACCACTCTTTGTTGGGGGCACCTCAGTCTAACCCCGTCAAAGAAAAACATCGACGAGACTCTGGTTTGGCAGAGGGTGGCAAGATGAAAAAACTGTTGAGTTTTGTTCGCACTTCGTCTTTGAAGCACGATGTGGGTAAGACACCAGAATCAACTTACATCAAGCAGATGGCCAACAACCGATTTGTGCGGGGTAAGAGCAAATCCTTGTCATCACCCACAACATCTTCCCATTCAAGCCAGCGTTCCCCATCTAGCCCTGTGGGCCCCTCGCCTGTGCAACTTGGTATTGATTGACATTGGGGTACATTTTCGTTTGAGGTTTCAGGATGTTTGGGGTCAGTGGATAAACAACCAGAAGGTCAGTTTGAACAAAGATATGAATTCTTTCCCAAACCCGTCTACTCTGGGTAGCCCAGGCAGCAGTCACCAGCCATGGCGTATCCCACGCAAGACATGGACATCGATGTCATTGATCAAACGTTGATGCTCCTGGGGCATCCCGGCTTGGCCAACCTGAACTTTGTTGGAATGTTTAACCACAAGAAATCAAGATCTGATTCAATGTAGTTATGGTGGCCTTAGTTTGTTTGGGGGCTTTATTTTTCTGTTTTAAGGGAATCAAGAGCAACAGATTTCTTAAAATTGACCAACTACATCTCCTAAGGTTGGATCCGTGCACTGCCCATAGCCAGATCCATGTGCATGAGATGGCCCAATGTATTCTTGGACAGAAGCCACCATGGGAATGCGTATCCCCTCAAAGTACCACTGTGGATTCAGAGCCCTCGCCATCAGTTTCGCCCAATGAGGACTTGGCTAGAATTCAAAATGACGACAAAAAATATGACATGCAAAGGGTCGTAATGTTAAACCCAGAAAAACTGGTCTTTCAAGTTGGCCTGAAATCTCTTGACCTTGGGAGGAAATTTCCAATCAAATGCAGGGAAGTTTCAGATTGTTGATTTTTGGTTTTCATTTGGGTCGTCTTACCGGGGATCCCACTCTGGCCTTGGGGCAGGACCCTACATTCAAGTCCAGCCCGCTTCCTTCCCCACCGGCACCGCCGAAGATCCAGATCCCATCAGAAGTTGAATCTGTGGTGAACCCAAGGGACCAGTTGGTGCTCATGGAGTCTCGCACTTTGATTCCCAAAACTTTCTGGGCTATATACATCTGTTCATATTTCCATTTAAGAAATATATTTTGTGTTTGATCAATGTTCCCACCAAACAACTATAAGGTATGTTTGTTGATTGAGACATTTGGATTTTAAGTTTCAAAACATGTGAGGACTCTCGAAAGAGAACCATTGCTGAGTCAAGCTCTGATGCGCCACCAACTGGCATTGATGCCCTCCAGCAATCATTGGTTTATTTGAGGGTTTGGGGTTATGTATTTTTCGGGTTGTATGTTTCTCTATTGGAAACGATTGCCATCTATCTCATTTGATTTTCCACCCATCAAGGATTCGTCTAAGAAGCCTCGTGTGGAGGATGATGGTCCCAGTGGTGCAGCTCCCGACCCTTGATTGGAATTATGACGCATTGACTGTTATATGATTTTCATTTTATACATAGGTCAACATATACATGTGCAAATATACATATCTACAATTATATCATACTAATGCATTCCAAGTGGAATTAATGTTCAGACAGATACACCCTGGAAATCTAGGTAAGTAAATGGATAAGTAAAGAGGTACACAGGTTGGTTTTGTTGAGGGTTTCGGGTCATCAAAAAAGATATGCCACATGGACACCAACCCATCATACCCACTGCTCCTTCTTGGTGCTCGAGGATGCATCCAGCTCTTCACCGGCTTCAGCTTCAACTCCTCCGCTCGATGCACCAGATGGCGCGCTGCCGATTCCAGAAGGTTGGTGGTAAAATTGCTCAACCACCCAAAGAACTAAAGGTGTTAATGAAACAACATTTTGTGACTTGCCAAATGGGAACCAAGTACAATATTATCACTTAAGCTTGTTGAATTGAACCATTGCTGTGGCCAATTTCCCTAAAGGTATGCCCAAAGATGCCTATCCTCAGCAGAAGCGCAAGGGGAAATTGAGCTACACGGTGACATCCCCATATACTGGTGCAAAAGTAGAAGTTCTTCTCAAGGGCAAAGCTTTCCGTGTCGTCAAGGTAGGTACCAAAGACGGCTGCTTGGTTTCCAACAATCTCAAACCCTTTTTTTTTGGGCCAACACTCTGACCAATGGTTTTCGTCTTTGAGCAGGAGGCAATGTTTGCAAGAGATGTGTTCATCATCTGGGGAGGGTTTGGATCATTTTTCCACCAAAAGAATGTTTAAAGTTTGAATGTTCATGCGTGCATGCATTGTGCATGTGTGCCTAGCATGTTGCTGCCCTGGCTTGTTTGCTTCATCTCAGGACAGCCCATCAAGGAGACACCGTCCCTGGTGCAGAAACCGTGGCATGGAGACCTAGCTGCAGCGTGGTCATTGGCTAAGGACGAGAGCGGCTGGAACTGTGGTAGCTAGATCTTTTGTTTTCACCAAATTCTTTATGCTTGGCAAATATGCCCTTCATTTCATTTTGGAAGTGTGTGGCGACAAATTAGCTCGCGCAACCCCTAGTGGCTTAGATGTGGTGTTTTTTTAAAACACTGCCTGCTGACCGGGGTGAGTGTGTCTTGAACATCCTTGGGGCAAAGCGAAAAACATGCTGAGCTGAACTTAGCTGCGCCAGTGCTGCATGCGGTTAACCTTTCGAGAGTTGTCGACGTCGCAATTTGATTGTTTGTGATTCATGCCTGGGTGCATGATTATTGTTTCTGACCATTGCTGTATAAAAGGCATCAAGCTGTTTGGGTTTTGGTGTGCCAATCCTCCCGGCCTTCACGCCATGGTTCTTATTTGCGATCAAGTCCCCAAGTCCCAGAGAGATGAGAATGAAAAGCTGACCCGAAAGAACACCAAGCAGTTGAAAAAGAAGAGAGTATCNGCGACAAATTAGCTCGCGCAACCCCTAGTGGCTTAGATGTGGTGTTTTTTTAAAACACTGCCTGCTGACCGGGGTGAGTGTGTCTTGAACATCCATGGGGCAAAGCAAAAAACATGCTGACCTGAACTTAGCTGCGCCAGTGCTGCATGCGGTTAACCTTTCGAGAGTTGTCGACGTCGCAGTTTGATTGTTTGTGATTCATGCCTGGGTGCATGATTATTGTTTCCGACCATTGCTGTATAAAAGGCATCAAGCTGTTTGGGTTTTGGTGTGCCAATCCTCCCGGCCTTCACGCCATGGTTCTAATTTGCGATCAAGTCCCCAAGTCCCAGAGAGATGAGAATGAAAAGCTGACCCGAAAGAACACCAAGCAGTTGAAAAAGAAGAGAGTATCGAAGAAGTTCAAGGAAGAGATTGCAGAGAGCTCATCCACCATATGCCATGCTGTTGGTACTGCAATGACACCTGAAGCATATTGCAGGTTTCATTGAAAGGTTCTCTGAAAAAATACATCCCTTTCCAAACTATGTTGAGTGTGCACACCCACATGTACATGTTTCTGTTGTGTGGTGTGTGTTTGTGTCCAGCCCATTTCCAACCCACCCTGAAGATGAATGGAATGTTGCGCAAGTTGGCCCTTATCCAAGCCCCCTTGGTGCTGATGCAGCTTGTCTCGATGGTCTTTCGATCCAATGGGTTTCTTCCCGAAAATGTGCACCTTGTGGAGTACTTCGCTGGTTCCATGGCAGTCCCTTTGTCTTTACTGTTTTGTCTTGATGTGTGCTGTGCTGCCTGTTTGTTTTTTCTTGATGTGTCCTGCGCTGTATTTGGGTACCTTGTCGATTTCTCCTGTCAGTCTTGCCTTCCCTGTCCTTCCTGAGGTGACCCAGTGTTGGAAGAGGTGTGGATACAATGCATGCCCTTTCGAGATTTTGCTGAACCGGGACTTCATGGATATCCTAAGCCCTGTCGGGTTTCAAAGCTGCTGTTTTACTTTGTTTTTTCTTTCCAACTTTGCAATGGTCCATGCAGGTTGTGTCAGGTTTGTTGTCTATGGGCCCCTTGGTTTCCCAACAATTCAACAACCCCTTCCTCTATCTGAGGTTCGCAGTGGCATTGACTATGGCACTACGCCTTCGGGATGGTGGATGTAGCGTCCTCGCTACGGTTTGCTCTACTTGGGTGTTCCTAAGTCGGAGTTCAACTGGGAGAAGTTTGTGGAATCCATTAGGATTTCGTCATGTGAAAGCAGTGGAAGCTGCGAACGTTTCTAGGATATGTTCAGTTGCATAATGTTGCATCTTTTGTTGAAAAAAGCTGGGATAGAAGCAAGACCCTGTTTTGATAGCTAACTAGCCAACCTGCGAACAGATCTAAGGTAATGGTGAGTCGCATGACGTTGGTGCTCTACATCCTTCAAGCCAAACGGGTTTTCTGGATTTATGAGCAGCCATCTTCAAGTATCCTTTGGAGTCATCCCAGGATGGAAGCTTTCATTCGTCGTTTCTTTGCGTGGCGTTGCCACACATGGATGGGAGCATACGGTGCCCCCAGCCCGAAGGGCACAGTTCTTTGGGGGTCTAGGCCCAGCATCAAAAAAATGGCAAGAAACTTGCCTGACAAGGAGTGGTCAGCGAACATGACAAAGAAGACCACAAATTCCCAAGGTAAAACCACAGTTTGCGGAGCTAGTGACTTAAAAGGGTCACAAGCTTACACACCAGAGTTTGGTTTTGCTACTTTAGATCTGTGGCGAAATGAATGTGATGTGGATCCGTTGGATCTGAGCAAGGTTCAGCTTCCCAACTTTTGGGTCCATCAATCAAAAAAGGATCGGTGGGAGGACGCTGAGTTATCAGAGGTGATGCAATACCTCTCCACAAATTGATTGCTCAAAGTTTGGATGGCTGGGCCCCTTGGGTAAAGTGAACATGCATTTCATTGCCTCCAGAGGTGATAGGCCTACTTGATTTTGTTGGGGCTAAACCGTCAAACCATCAGAGCAGTCAGCGCATGGCTGGACAGGTGGTGATTCACACCATCTCAAGTCCAAATTCAAGGTCTTAATTCTTAATTGAATCGACAAGTGCTGCTTTGCGTTGAAAAAACATAGGCCGAACTGTTGGGCTCTCCAACTAACTTATCTTCATCTCAGGGGACTAGTAGACAAAAAACATGACATATCCAGTGATTTGGCCACAACCTGGTTTTCAAATGATGTTTGATGGATGGTGTATGTGTATATGAATGTGTATATGTATGTATGTAAGTAAGTGGATACCCCATATATATATATATCACAAACTTTCTTTCGTAAGGAAACCCACTAAGAAAGTAACTGCGTCTGTATATTTAGGTGCTCAATGGGGTGTAGATGTGTATGTATAAACAATGGTAGAAATTTTCCTGTTGGTTTGGTATCCCAAAATCTGACCCCCCCCTCAACACCTAAAACATACCGCAAAACTATAGGGAAAATGCTTTCTGCAATAAAGTTGTGGGGGTCAGATTTTGGGGTGGCATACCAACAGGAAAATTACAAAACAATGGGGTGTAGATATGTATAAATGAATCTGTAACAACTGCATGGGGTTGCATACACCACCTTANTTTGGGGTGGCATACCAACAGGAAAATTACAAAACAATGGGGTGTAGATATGTATAAATGAATCTGTAACAACTGCATGGGGTTGCATACACCACCTTAAAACTCGGGGTGTAAAACCGTCGATCTAGCTACTCACCTACTCACCTGAATGCTATCAGTTGCTCACCGGGAAAAAAAACTCCTGGGTTACCCAAATGAAGGTTACATAACCCAAACTGTAAGTGAAGGGTTCAATGATGGTTTCGTTGATGGAATGTNAAAAAAACTCCTGGGTTACCCAAATGAAGGTTACATAACCCAAACTGTAAGTGAAGGGTTCAATGATGGTTTCGTTGATGGAATGTGGGGACCTTTATTGCTGTGAAACCCCCAGTTGATGAAATTAAAGCAAAGCTAGTTGCGGGATGAATCTCAGAATACAACCGCCAATACAGCTATCAACTCAAAAGGCTTTCCATTCCAATGAAAATGTTTCAGGGTCCCCATTCCATTCAAAACCCTCTTTTGACTTTGGGAGTCAAGAATGCTTCATCCTTTTAAACAGTTTCCCATTTCATCCTTTTATCGGACATAGTTCCCATTCCATTCAAACCATACTCAATGAGTGCCTAAAGTTTAAACTTGTGTTTCCACTATATATACACATTTCAACAAGTGACCTGAGAACCTTTTTTGGATCCCAAAAAAGGGTTCTCAGGTCACTTGTTGAAATGTCCTCCCACCAGCGCTGGGAGGACATTTCAACAAGTGACCTGAGAACCCTTTATCCACCGGTCAGATACAGATCCTTGGGGTTCTTTCGGCTTTTGCTTTCCCAGCTTATGCAGGTCCTGGTGATGCGGCGAGTGACAGCATTGGCCAACAGCCGGAGTGATGGGGAAGGCGCCATACAGGGAGCTTGATGTCCCCCCTAAAAGTAAATGGGATGTAAATGGGTGGCAGATAAATAGCCATAAGCCATAAACTATATGGAATTCCACTATAAGCAGGTGTTTGCTTTCATGATTNCCCTAAAAGTAAATGGGATGTAAATGGGTGGCAGATAAATAGCCATAAGCCATAAACTATATGGAATTCCACTATAAGCAGGTGTTTGCTTTCATGATTTTTGATGCATTTATCTCTGTTTGGGATACCCTCTTTGAAGTTATCTGGGATAACTTGCAATTAAATGCAATTAACATGGAAATGTATCCAATCCCGGCCACATTTGCAATAACATTCCAATAAACCCATAAAAACCAATACAAAATTATACCAAGTTCTTGGATTCAGTGCTATTTGTGAATGTGCTGAGGTGTGAATGTGTATTCTATGGGTTCAAGTAGCATTTTCTGAAAAATCAGAAAATACCCCTAAAACCCCAAGGCCGTTACTACTCCGTGAAAGGGCCGTTACTACTCGTGAAATTTCACACTTCACACTTTTTGACCATTTTGAAATTTTTGACCATTTTGAAACTATGTTTTGTTGCAGCCTTTTGCGCATCAACTATCCTGGCTGGGGCACACCAATGGCGCTTGAACATCCTGCACGGGGTGATGGTGCTACTATGGGTGGCGGTGTGCCCAAACCAGGGTCTTTTGTGACTCCTCAGGCAGGGGGTGAAAACAAAAATGCAGGAGTTCATCCCTTCTTTGACCCAACAACTTACCGTGGGCGGTTAGCTGGCTTACCTCCTATGGCTCCATCCCAGCCTATGACTGACCTTACACCACAAACCATCAAAAAATTCTTTGACCCTGTCACCTATCATGGGAAAATGGTGCACTTTGCACCAATGTGCACTACTGTGTCAAAGCCGGGGGTGACCAGGAAGGACATTAGTGAGTTTTTTGACCCAACATCTTACCACCCGCAGAAGCGACCGGCAGAGACAGCTCCTACTCACCCGGCAGCAAAAGCCCGTATGGGGAAGGTGGAGTTGCTGGAAAAGTTCAAGCTAGCAGCTGAACTCAATGGTGTGAGCTGGGATGAGTTGGTGGTGCCTTATCCATCAATTGGGATTGTTCTTTTCATGTGTGTGGCGGTGTCCCAAAATGAGGTGGGAGAAACCCCTCCAACTAATATGGAAATCATAGATTCTGGGGCATTGTTTTGGGAACCACTATTTGGGACATTTCCATTAATCTGTGTTTATGTATTTGTGCAAATGATTATATATATAGAAGATAGAATACAGACATATATATGTATAGGTGTATTATACCAGGATTTTATCATCCATAATGTTGAAACAATATTTTACATATAGTATATGTAGGAGCTGCCCCCAAACCCATACTTATAGTTATAAACCGTTTTTTGCCTGGGAATGTGCCCACCTAAGGGGGAGATGTCGACTAATTCCGGTTCGGCCACTTCGGTTGGTGGTGAAACTGCGGGTGATGATGAGTTAGCGGTGTTGGAGAAGGAGGTTGAAGGGGAGATCCATGGTTTGATGAGTGGGGGGGCCGGGGCATCCCCACCCAACATGACACCCCCTGTGCACGAGCATCCATCCCTCATGAGCCCATCAGGGCCAGCAGCATCTCCCACACCCAAGCCAGCAGCACCAGCAGCAGCAGGAGGGGTGACAGGGAACCTTGCAGCGGGGTTGGGTGTTGCTGATGAAGGCTTGCTTCCCAGTGCAATCCATGACCCAGTGGTGGAAGAACGGGTGAGGGGTACCATTTCAAAAATGGATGAGGCACAGTTTACCAAATCTCTTCATGAGGCCAAGTCCCACCCTGAGTTCAACAGCTATGTGAAGGGGATCCGGTTGGAAATTGGTGATGAAACCGGGACTGAATGGACTTTTGGGGAGGAGGAACCCGAAGAAGATCTGGTAGGATTCTATGTTTGGGTCCACAGCAAATCAAATCTTCGCAAGCGATTGGGTTTGGAGGGTGGGGGTGCCAGTCATGTGGGTGGGACAACACCGGGTGATGAGCAGCTGCAGCACCCAAGCATGAAGGAAAATGCTGGGACACATCCAGCATCTATCCTCAAGCCTCCGCAGCCAGCGCAGCACAAGCAAGGGCAACCTGCAGTTGGAAGGCCACTGCAAAGTGCAGCAACTGAGGCATCGCATGACGCAACGCCAAAGCAGCCGCAGCATCCAGTGGCTAACCAACCACTGGTGCCCTCAGCAGAAGCCACGCCTTCTTGGGGGCCCACAGACTGTGTGGTGCCTCCTCCCCCTCCACCTAATGGATGGACAAGCACAGCAGCACCACCAGCAGCAGCGACCGCAGTACCACCAGTGACAAGCACACCAGCAGTGATTGCAGCACCACCAGTGACAAGCACACCAGCAGTGACCGCAGTACCACCAGTGACAAGCACACCAGCAGTGACTGCAGCACCACCAGTGACAAGCACACCAGCAGTGACCGCAGCACCACCAGTGACAAGCACACCGGCAGTGACTGCAGCACCAGCAGCAGTGACTGCAGCACCAGCAGTGACAAGCACACCAGCAGTCACTGCAGCACCAGCAGTGACAAGCACACCAGCAGTGACTGCAGCACCAGAAGTGACAAGCACACCACCAGTCACTGCAGCACCAGCAGTGGCAAGCACACCAGCAGTGACTGCAGCACCAACGACAGCACCAGTGACAGCACCAGCAGAGCCCACACCTCCACCACTTGCCAAAGCAATTCCACATCTTCCACCACCAGCCAAAGCAACTGCCACACCAGCACCAGCACATGCCACCACACCTGTCACTCCAACAGCGCCTGCACCCACTGAGCTGTCAGCAGTTGTGAATCAAGCACTTGCCACCCCAGCAGCAACTGCACCCAGTGCGACTCCCAAGGCTCCCAGCCCCAACGAGGAGGATGGAAAGCCCACAAGCGTCACTCACCGAGCTGAATATATGGCCTATCTGAGGGCGGCCAGAAACCCCAACAAGCTACCAGCAGCTCTGAGGGCACACTTTTCCAGCGCAGACACCCGACTTGACCTCTTTCGCCTATGGTTGGACAAGGGACGTGACTTCAACCAGGTGCAGGTGGAGGTACAGAGGAGAAACACACAGCGACAGACATCAACAAGCAGGAATGTAGCTTTGTCAAGGACTCAACTCCTAGCTGACCCTCGCTACACTGAAGCAGACGTGGATGCCTTGATACAAAGGCGCACCATGGAAGGTGCTTGGATTGCAGATCCCAACTTCCCTGACCGCATTGACTTGCGTCAATACGTGGTTCACACTGAAACTTCGGGGGAGGATTCCCGTGTCCGAGAGGACAGCCAGGCAATCAATTCCACCACTTCGGCCACTCCTGCTGAAGCCATGACAATGCTCGATGATGGCAATGACTTTGCCATGAACACAGCACCAACAGTGCGCAGCCTCGCCTCTGAGTTGGCTGGACTTCCCCCAGCGCCAGCTGCTGAACCCAAGCATGCAGGCCCACAGGCAAAACCGAAGGCCAAGCCCAAGGCCAAGCCAAGGGGAGGAAAGCCAAAGAAGGGTGAGGAAGCAAACACAGGTGAAGGAGACAAGGACACACCCCCAGACCGCCTTCCCACCCCTTTGGAGAAGGCAAAGCTGTTGAAGACCAAGGTGTTTCTTGTTTCAATTTGTTTCATGTAGTGGCTATCCAAACCAGTTCCACATTCCCAACAAGTGTTTCGTTTTGAAGTTTCATTTTGGTTTAAAATTGGTTTGATGATTTCGGGAACCAGGGGGAACCAAGAAACATGTACATACATGTGAAAGATGAAGCATACATCCATGTAGTTACATGTATCAATATATAACATGTATACACATCAATTTACATACTTTATGTGAGCTATAACTTCATCCATATATATATATATGTGTGTGTGTATTTACTTATTTACATCACATATCGAAAAGCAATCATATGTGCATTTACTTATTCATAATAAGTGTTTTGCAACTCCATAGATTCGCCCTAGCTAAGGCTCAAAGAAGCCGAGGAGGCTCGAACTATGTGCGTATCCATTGAGGGCCTCGAGTGCAGCACCGATATGGTGGCTGCGCTTACACAGCACAGTGAGGCGATGCTCAAAGTGTACCGTGATTTGAACCAGCTTACCATTTCCGGGGTGGATGATGAGGATAGCTATGCGCAGTTGTTTCACTATGCCAGCACATACAGTGCATGGTATTCAAAGAGGAAGCGCGTTGTGAACTCAATGCGGGCTGCTGCCACTTCCCAAGGATGATAGGTGGATAGATCCCTTACTTTTGGTGAGTCTAGATAGGACAAGAATTTCATTTCCATCTTGGACCCAACAAGCTTGGTGACTTTCATAAATCCCATCATGTTGATTTGGGAAAGGAAGGGACGCCACTTACAGACCTTGGCAATCTAGTGGCGGCAATTTTGGTATCTTGGATTTTCTCGGTCTCAGACAGGTTTCTTTGGCGCAACACGACATGAAATCAAACATTGTTGAACTCCATCCACAGATCAAATCATTTTTGAACCTGTCAACTACAGAAATGGGGAGGCAAACCATTGCCAATCATGGACCCCTGCATGGTCCCAATCCTGCAACTGCGAGCAGTTGGATGAAAAGAGCGTCCACCCTCAAGGTTACCATCTTGTTTTTAAGGGGTTGCCATGTTATCTCCCCCAGCTATTGGTGTAATAGAATCTCCAACAAATACTTGAATGTATGGTTCACAAATACCCATCAGGGACATTTACCAACCCATGTTATCTTCAAGAGATGTTGGTCTCCGAGGCATTGCCCCAAAAAGTTTGAATCGATACCCAGAAAGAATAGTTAGGTAAATGGTTTGTATCCATCTTCTATTGGTGATTTTTCCAAACAATCAAGGTCAAAAGGGGGTGAGCTACTAAGCTACTAATAACTTGCAAGGGACATGCCCATCCATTCCCTTAATTTGTTTTTACATGACCAGCCAACCGGTGTCCATCCCCTTGACTGGCAGGTCCTTTCAAACGACGTCGGATTTCGGAACCTGACAGCGAGCTTGCCAGGGAAATGCTGTTGGACGTGGCACGTGGGGATGCTTACCCAACTTGGTTGATTTTATTTGATGGCAATATTTTTTTGGCTTTCATCCCCAACCAGGTTATTGTACAAAACCAACCAGATTTGGCTATGTATTTCTATCAGCGGTTTCCCATCTCTAGAATCCAGAAATCTCAATGGTTACCAGGGGGTGGGTATCTCATGTAAATCTGCAAAATTGATTTGCCCCTAAACTCTTGTTTGTTTAGGGCTGTATGGTTTTCATCGCCCCCAAAGATACAGGTTTTCTATGTGAATGGCCATTTCAAAAACATTCCATCCAATAACCACCCAAATGAGGATCTACATGTCAGCACCATGCAACGGTATTCCAATGCAGCTTTCAAAGATGGGCTGGACATCCCTACAATCAAGACTTTGGCATCCTTGGCATGTTGGGGGAAGCACCAACCGAATACCGAACGTGATTTTCACCGGGTCATGCCTTCTCTTTACAACAGTGACTTCCCGACCTACCAAATAGCCATTGATATTTTTGACCCAGATGAGGGGAAGGTGAAACAAATAGAAGTTCCAGTGCTTCTTGCCTCAACTGTTTTACACGAGCTTCACAAGAAGAATAATGAGAAACTGTGGGCTACTTCTATTGGGGCCACCGCTGAAAAAACCTACGATTTTTGGACTGCATTTCGGCATGACCGGGCCTCTCCATGGGAGCATCCAGTGCTGCAGCCCATTGGCGTCAACGAATGATTTTCCACTTTTTGGGATTGGTAAAACGTTGTTTACTTTGGGTTTTGTTGTTCCCCCCCAAGAAGTTACTTTTCCCAAAGCAGAAAATCATTCATTGACCCCTCCACATCTCAGGTCCAACCTGGAGTCACGTGCGATCCCAGTGGCTTGGTGCGGTGGTGACCGTTTCTGAATTAAACAGATGGTTATGTGATAGTGGCAGATCTTGTTTACATATACATATGAGTATATTTTTGGATTGATGTATATAGGTAGGACACCTGGAAAATATCAGGGGGATATCGGGATATGGTAATTCAACCCCACTTATATTTAAAGTTGTTCCCCTGGATTGCAGCTGTGATTTTCAATAGCAGTGTTACCCAGCAAGGTAATATTTGCTCATCTCAAATGTTCAAACCTTTTTTGAGGCCATTATGCATAGATTGGGGTATGGTGTATTTTATGTGATCTGTTCCATCTTCAGGTCAAGTGGTTCACTGATGGAGCAGAGTTCAATACAAACCACGAGATGCTTCTTTGGTTGTGGTCAAGTACAATGGCGGAAGCCAACTACAGTACCAAATTTCCCTTCGCTGCTTTACCTATGCGGTGGTTCCCAACAAAGGAATTGCGTGCAAAAGCAAACAGAGCTGTCGTGGAAACCATAGCTTGGGACAGCAGCTGGGCTTCACTGTTTCATGTCAACAATGTTATCCCGAAAGGAAATTGAAAACAGACAATTCATTGCCAGCCGAGGCAGAGCATTGCTCGACGGCCATTTCCCTAGCCATGACCACTATGGACAACCATTGCGGGNGAAAGGAAATTGAAAACAGACAATTCATTGCCAGCCGAGGCAGAGCATTGCTCGACGGCCATTTCCCTAGCCATGACCACTATGGACAACCATTGCGGGGTGTCTTGGGAGCCAGGGCTGGTTGCCCCATCGCTGGCGGATGGTTAGCAGCGTTTGAAAGTTGGAACGGTGACTGGAAGGAGAGGTCATTGTCACACAACTTTATCAAAAGGAACTACCAGTCCACAATGCTTTGCGACCAGTGCAGGGCAATCAAACCTCACAAGAGGACCGATGAAAACTTGTTACACTTAGTGTACACCAATTTCAGTTTGACTGCCCCCTGGACCAGCACGATCCGAACACATTCTGAATACCTAGCGCAGACTTCCATTCCCCAACAGTCACCATGGGTTTCCGTTCCAGGGTTCGATATATCAAGGGTGTGCTGGGATTCGGCACATACCATTCTGTTGGGTACCGGAAAAGATATGGCTGCCAGCTTTCTATGNGGTTTCCGTTCCAGGGTTCGATATATCAAGGGTGTGCTGGGATTCGGCACATACCATTCTGTTGGGTACCGGAAAAGATATGGCTGCCAGCTTTCTATGCGATCTGGTGGCTTGCCTCCTGTTTTTGTTGTCTCAATGTTTGGATCAACCCCACAAAGTTTGTCAGTGTAAGAGTGCACAAAAAATATGGCTGCAACATCAACTTAAGTATTGGGTTTATGGCCATTCCCTTGAAGCCAGAGGATACACGGCTATGTCTTCTCCCAAGATGTGGGGCATCCCAGGTTGAGCTGCCTATCCTCCAGAACCTCCATGCCAAGGGACTTGCGCTGCGCACTGTGGAGGAGTNGTTGAGCTGCCTATCCTCCAGAACCTCCATGCCAAGGGACTTGCGCTGCGCACTGTGGAGGAGTCTTTGATCCCACCACCTGGGCTAAATCAAGATGCTCGGGGCAATTTTGTCATGAGCAGGATTGGGATGGGTTTCAGAAAATGGTGTCGGCAACAGAAGATCGAAAAACCACCGGCTATCTGGTCTCTCCATCTTATAGGAAGAGGAGACAACGATTCCAAGAGTGTGTACCCCGTACTAGACTCCAATGTTAAAGCAGCTCACACCAAGCCGATCCTTTTTTATTTGTCCCACCTGGCGACTGAAATTGCAACCCATTGTGGCTGTAACCTAGCACAATTTTAACAATTTTCCCATTTCACCCATTCACCTTGGTTGGGTTGTTACTTTGGGGTGCCCTCATTACCAACGGTAACCTTGTTGATTTATTTCCCATAAAGGAGCAATGCAAAACATTGTGTCAAAACCTTTTTTGGTGGCACTCTCATTTCATCCCAGGCAGTCACTGCACACTTGTGACTTCCTATTTGTCACAGACCGTCCAGGTTGGAGATTGGGAAAAGAGCTTCAACAACGGGGCCTTGAGTCAGGGATCAAGTCATTGCTTTCGTATTCAACATTGTCAAAGCAAAATTTGGACCGCAAGAGGATCAACTACAAACTGCGTCCCAAATGGCATCTCGACTTGGATGAATTAACATTGTTCTCACAGAAAAAACACCAGTTGATCATTATATAAGCCGTTTACTTTCTTCAAGGGGAAAAATCATCACACGTGTTTTCTTGAAAATCACCATGTGGAACTAAGGCATTCATATTGCCACCTGGTCCATGCACTGCAAACATCTGATGAGAATTGTCGCACCCACAAGACGTTGGCGGAGGAAGATATGTTGGGGAAACTCACCAAAATAGCCAGTGNTTTAGCCTCTTCCTAGCTATGCACTGGGAAGGCATCATAAAGGGTGATGTCTAGATCCTGGCCCTTTAGGATCCCCGGCTGGAACAGCTGGAACAGAGCGTGGAGCTAGCCGCCCGAACACTTGAAAATCAAAGCGGGCAAGGAAAGTGCGAGTTAACCANCCCTTTAGGATCCCCGGCTGGAACAGCTGGAACAGAGCGTGGAGCTAGCCGCCCGAACACTTGAAAATCAAAGCGGGCAAGGAAAGTGCGAGTTAACCAAATGGTTCAACTCAAAACCGGGAGATTTTGGGTCTTGCACAATCCCACCAACAAACATTGATTACCCCAGATCACCCACAAAGAACATCTTTTGGAATAAACCCATGTTTCTGACGGGGGTATTCAATGTGTTGAAGGTGGGAGTTGGCCATTGCAAAGGTGACCATTTTTCATCCACTTCAAGGGTTTGGTTTCAACCTGGTTTATTTTCGTTTGGTCCATACCCCAAATCAAAAGCATGCATTATCTCATGATTGTTTGATGG
>BGPT01000285.1:65809-86541 GCA_003297045.1 Symbiodinium sp. clade C Y103
GAAGTCGATCTCTAACATAAGTAAACAACCGTATGAAACATCCGGTCAAGGATCGGTTGGAACGGCCGCACCAGCTGGAAGGACTTGACCCACACGGCTGAGTCAAAACCCTGGTACCTAGTGAACATAAAAATAGCTGGGATTTATGGATGTTCATCCCATTAAAATAGCTACTAATAGGTTTTGACCCATCCCCATATATATAGATATACATATGATATACACACATATATATATATATATATATTCCCCATAAACAGATAGATTATCGCCATGAATAGTCTATTACTGTTATAATGTATAATATACACATATAGATAGATGAACCAACGACCTGGCTGCCTGCTTCGCCAGGTCCGCCAGGTCCACGAATGGTGCCCACCATTCAGGGCATTGGACGGCGGGTGACGTGGCGGCGCTGTGTAGCCTTTGGTGATTTAACGTAGGGAACTGGAAAATTGCTATTTTAAATAGGATTTAAGAGGTATAATATCATGATAGAGAATTGTATGTTATATAATTATACAGTTGTAAAATTGTATATAAGTATGGTATATGATATCTGATATATATATATATACATATATGATATGTGTGTATATGCATACATGTTGTTATATGCACATTTGTCATGTCTGTATACCCATGATGATATATGAGCTTATTGGCCAACGAAGTCCCGCACATATTGATCATGAAAGTTATATAATTGGTATATAGATGATGATTCAAAAAATGGTAGGGATTTCAGATTTGGAAATTTGTGAAGAGTTGGAATTTGCCTGAATGCGAGCAAGTGACATTTCTAGGATATCTCAAACTTTGAGAGAACCCATTAACCATGGAGAGTTTGGGACCGGAAAACGCCAATCTGGTAGTTGGAGGGGCCATACTTTGACCTATAGCTGCATTTGTTGCTAATATTGAGGATTGTGAATATCAACTCGCTGTTTTTGGTGACACCAGTGCCTTCGATAATGGACACCCGACCATTGAGTTCAAAATTATGATGAGGAAACAACAAACTACAAACACTTTTGCTGGTTTACTGAGGCCATTCCAAGTTGCATCGGTGTTGTCTCTATCGAGTTTATAATTTCAGTCTCCAACCAGCTTAAGACATGTCAATTTTTCGGGTTTTTGGCCCTCATGTTGTGGGTTTATTCCTAATGATCACAGTCTATCCACCCTGCCTTGCTTTCTGGAGGTGTCCTAAAATGAGGGTACCCCCAAATCATCCATTTTTCCATAGGATTTTCCATTATAAACCATCCAGCTATTGGGGTACCCCCATTTACAGAAACCTCCATATAAGTCCTCGCATTTATTGGTTATCTCCATCTTACTGTATCCAAGATTACTGTATCCAATCTTACTGATATCCCGTTGTTATCCAATGTTATATGATGCATCCCTTTATCATTTGATAAAGACCGGTGGTTGGTTAGATGATTACTTTTGTTGGTCATACCGGGTTCTTCAAAACAACAGCCATCAGCCAAAAAGTATCAACATGCACCGCAACCCCCTCGGACCCCCTGTATCAATGTTGCTAACCTTCGCTTCTCAATGACGGAAGCAAAAATGGTTGTTTGTTGTTTTTTGGCTCCAGGCACTGCTTGCGCACAACATTGAAATTGGGGGGCACCAGGGTTCTAGCTGTCCTCACTGGAATTCAAGTTGTTTGGCGTTTTTTTTGAAGAACCCAGTATCTCTAGTCCTTGGGTTTGTCTGAACATAGCGTGCCCCCAAACCCAACTAACAATTATCAGCATTTTCCCGATGAACAGTTGAGACGTTTTGGGATATACCTCTTGTTTCAGACCCAAAGATCATATCAAGTTGGTTTGATCACCATCTGTTGACCCCACTATCACCATCATATCCGCATGAGTTATGGTTAAATCCCCCATGAAATAGCTCCCTGAAGACGAGGCAGAACCTCCCGAGGAGATCGCGCCTCAGGATGTTGGGACTGTGGTATAGTCATTGTATATTCGGATATTATACCAAATAGACGATGATATATTGAGCAACATATAGTCCTAAATCTTTTAGTATAGCCACATAATGTCTTCAGATAGTTGTAGACCTATCTAGAACTATCAACAATACCAAAGAATGTATTTGTAAAGAAAAACAGATAACCACCTCACTGTGATGTCACTGGAATGATGGTTGGTAAGGGTAATTATCCCAAAAAGGTCGAACTTTCCAGGTTAGTGTTTTTTTGTCATTGACCTAGATATGTTTGTTTGGATAGTCTAGCAATAGGCAAAGTATATACAGATAGTTATAGAATTGTCAAAACTGTATGTTTATGGTGGTGGTGCTGATAGTAGTGATGATGTTGTGGATGGTGTGAATATGATGCTCAATGTATGCAATGGCAAGCAGGCAAGAGAAGAGTTGCTACTATTACATTTGATACGTATAATTAAGTGATTATAAGTGTATATATATATAATTATATACATGTACATGGATATGTATATATATACACATATCTGATATACATTAAAAAAAGTCAGCATATTGGTGTACATAACTAAGACAGTAAATTACTATATATATATATATAGATACATGTCATATATCAATATATATGTATATATATATATATATTACACAAGTGTATACATAGCCTGCATGCCGGTTCACGACTGAGGCCACCTGCCAGGAGCCCAGAGGGATACCAAGGGATACCCCGATGAACCAATCATGTTCGTATTGAAGTAATCGTTGATTGGGTAATGATAACAATACCATGTATTGGATTAATATGGATTAATCCTATTACCCATAATGGATGTATTCCCCATTGTTTAAGAAAAAACTCTCTTCCTTATTTGACATGTTTGAAAAGTATGGATATTTAAATCTTAATCTTGAGGTGCAGAAAATAGGCAGTGTACAAGCAAAAACAATGCTGGTTAAGATTTTGAGGAAAGCGTTTGGAAGTCTCATTAGGATAATGATCATTTTCTCGGGTTGACGCACTAGGAACCACTGGTTGGCATCGACCAGACAGTAGAAAAGGATGCCACCAGGGCAGCTGTACTTCGATTGAGACAATCGAATTACTCTCTCAGAATCAAACATGGCAATGGGAGATCGCAGCTAGCCATATTTGACCAGAGGGTACCACTACGTGGACGGATCGTTGGGAAGAATCTCACTGTGTGCAGACGCGCAAACACTATGCAAAAAAAATCAAAACAACCATAAACCACACAAAAAGCTGTGTTGCAGGAGTCTTTCGGGTGCAACTGACTGCGTTGCCATTTCTGTGAAGCACTTACAGTATCAGACCAAGCAAAGCCGTCTGGTTAAGTATAAAGTAATTTGATGTAATTTGTTTATGTGTCAGAATAAAGCATCAACATAGGTGAAACATGGTGAAACACTAAAAAACGGACAATTTGAAAGGAGTTGCAGTTGGATGGTCGAGGATTCTTTTTTGTTCCATACAACAAATCCAGGTGTTACTTTCCTAGTTATTTGTGGAAGTTATTGGACATCATTATCCCAACCACCATTCCCAGACTTTGTTTTCAGAGAACACTGGCAACTGGATTTCCCGGAAGTGTATTTGATGACACGTAAAGACCATAGGTTCCCAGTAGATGTTCCTCTAATAAGACCCTCCTTGGAGGTCACGGTCGTCACGGTCAGCCCAGGTCCCTGTGCAGGAGAACCGAGACTCCGAGATGAACGTGGGGGGATTTTGAGCCGTTGGCAACCCCCCATGCAGAACAGATGTTAATAAAAAAAAGTGAGGTTGACATAATTGAATGTAATTGATGTTCCATTTTTTGGGGGTATACTATATATTAATATACATACATTACATAAATTAAACATAATTAAACTCAATTACAGTACTATCTCAAAACCCCGGTTGGTTGACCTTTAACAGGGCGATAGGCCCGAAGTCATGGTAGGTCATCGCAGTGCTTAGTAGTGGGCTTGCCACCCCTGGAAGGTGGTCCAACAAAGATCCAAGTTTCGGTTGCCGGCCCTAGACCTCTCACGGCTCGAATGAACCGCGCGGCGCACGGACTCGCCGTTTTCAGCGCGAGCGGAGCGCAATGACGACCTGGACAGAAGAGGCACAGAATCGAGGGGCTGAACCAAGTCTACTCGTACTAGAATTATCCACAAGCGTGTTTGTGTATCAAACATGTATATGAAAATATACATAGCATGGAGAAAGAGAGAGAGAGAGAGAGAGAGAGAGAGGGGGGGGAAAAAAAGCTAGTTAGTCCTTTTTGAATGTCTTTGATTGTTGTAGATATTTGTGAGAGATTCTTCTATACTTGTACCTGGTATGAGGGGCCAAGTTGATTCTTCAAGGGGGTTCGACGCCAAACCGTATAATGAGTCTGGAGGAATGGGTCTGTACCCAATAGATTGAAGGGTGGTTCCCGTTACTCGATAACGAAAAGACAAGGAAACATGTGTGTAGTACCAACAAGTGGCCAATATGAATATGATTGAATATGTATGCTTTGGAACCAGCTTTTTGAGTCAAAGAAAGAATTTCTGAAGATTTCTGGATTGCGCTGCAAAAGGTTCTAGGCTCCAGGATATACATTCATGATTGCAGCGCCTTGAGGGTGAAAGCTGCGGGTCAACCAGTCTGATCATGTTGCAGGGAGGTATCATCCAGCTCTAAACATACTGGGAAACCCCCGCTTTGCAGAATTGGCCGAATTCAGAGACATATTTCAGACCGAAACTGATGGTTGTTTTTGCCTACGGCCCGAAAACCGGACCAGCGTTTTTGCATTTTTTTGCGTTCGAGGTTTTTTGGGGTGGGGGTGGAGTGGGGGGGGGTGCAATAACGTCATTAGTCTTCGTTTTTTTATTTCGCAGGGGGGGGGGTGGGGGGGGGGGGGGGGGGGGGTGCAATAACGTCATTTGTCTTCGTTTTCACACTCGGGCATCTATGGAGACACGTCCTCGGTACTTCGATGAACATCAAATGTTGTTACGGTTCACACATCTTCGATACTTCCGTGAACATCAAATGATGTTACGCTTAGCACGTCTTCGGTTCTTCGATGAACATCAAATGTTGTTACGCTTCACACGTCTTCGGTACTTCGATGAACATCAAATGTTGTTACGCTTAACACGTCTTCGATACTTCGATGAACATCAAATGTTGTTACGCTTAACACGTCTTCGGTACTTCGGTGAACATCAAATGCTGCTACGCTTAACACGTCTCGGTACTTCGGTGNTCAAATGTTGTTACGCTTAACACGTCTTCGGTACTTCGGTGAACATCAAATGCTGCTACGCTTAACACGTCTCGGTACTTCGGTGAACATCAAATGATGCTACGCTTAACACGTCGGTACTTCGATGAACATCAAATGTTGTTACGCTTCACACGTCTTCGGTACTTCGGTGAACATCAAATGTTGTTACGCTTCACACGTCGTCGGTACTTCGGTGAACATCAAATGCTGCTACGCTTCACACGTCGTCGGTACTTCGGTGAACATCAAATGCTGCTACGCTTCACACGTCTTCGGTACTTCGGTGAACATCAAATGATGTTACGCTTCACACGTCTTCGGTACTTCGGTGAACATCAAATGTTGTTACGCTTAACACGTCTTCGGTACTTCGGTGAACATCAAATGATGTTACGCTTCACACGTCTTCGGTACTTCGATGAACATCAAATGTTGTTACGCTGAACACGTCTTCGGTACTTCGATGAACATCAAATGTTGTTACGCTTAACACGTCTTCGGTACTTCGGTGAACATCANTGAACATCAAATGTTGTTACGCTGAACACGTCTTCGGTACTTCGATGAACATCAAATGTTGTTACGCTTAACACGTCTTCGGTACTTCGGTGAACATCAAATGCTGCTACGCTTAACACGTCTNTTTTTATTTCGCAGGGGGGGTGGTGGGGGGGGTGCAATAACGTCATTTGTCTTCGTTTTCACAATCGGGCATCTATGGAGACACGTCCTCGGTACTTCGATGAACATCAAATGTTGTTACGCTTCACACGTCTTNAATAACGTCATTTGTCTTCGTTTTCACAATCGGGCATCTATGGAGACACGTCCTCGGTACTTCGATGAACATCAAATGTTGTTACGCTTCACACGTCTTCGGTACTTCGATGAACATCAAATATTGTTACGCTTCACACGTCGTCGGTACTTCGGTGAACATATGTGAACATCAAATGATGTTACGCTTAACACGTCTTTGGTACTTCGGTGAACATCAAATGCTGCTACGCTTAACACGTCTCGGTTCTTCGGTGAACATCAAATGTTGTTACGCTTCACACGTCGTCGGTACTTCGGTGAACATCAAATGATGTTACGCTTCACACGTCTTCGGTACTTCGATGANGGTGAACATCAAATGTTGTTACGCTTCACACGTCGTCGGTACTTCGGTGAACATCAAATGATGTTACGCTTCACACGTCTTCGGTACTTCGATGAACATCAAATGCTGCTACGCTTGACACGTCTTCGGTTCTTCGATGAACATCAAATTTTGTTACGCTTAACACGTCTTCGGTTCTTCGATGAACATCAAATGATGAACGTCATATGTCAAAGCGTGGCAATGGCGATACATTCATCGGAACTCGAACGTCTGTGAAATCACAGGCAAAAATGTGCGCAAGTTNCATCAAATGATGAACGTCATATGTCAAAGCGTGGCAATGGCGATACATTCATCGGAACTCGAACGTCTGTGAAATCACAGGCAAAAATGTGCGCAAGTTTGACTGAGTTGAAAACAGGTTGAAATCAGAGCGCTGGCGCTGTGGTAAAACGCAAAACGCCCCAAATTTCGTATACGAAACTTGGGGGTCCTCAGACATGTTTTTTTGGATTTCATGACACGAAATGTCACATTTTTATCCAGACATACTGTAATTTGCGATAGAATGTGCATAAAAATGGCTGTGTACATGTGCAAAACACAGCATTTTCTGCAATTGCAAAGGATATATGATCTGCAAAAACGATGAAAACGCTGGTCCGATTTCCGGGCCGTACGGTTGTTTTTGATGGTTTGCTCATTTTGCTGGCAAATCCACGTAAATCCATGGTGTATCATGGACCAAGTTCCCCGGAGGAAATTCGAGTCTACGACTGGACTCTCCCTTGCCTGCCAGGTAGCGAAAGCAAAGTCCCAGCCAGGACTAGGACACTCCGGCGTGTAGTGCAAGCATATGGATTTATGATGATTTATGTAAAGTTGTGGTGGATCAACGTGTTTCACGTGTGTCTGAAAATGAGGTGTACCCCAATTTTGGTAAGTTTTGATGAATCAAGGACTCTTGGGCTACCCTATTTTCTTCAGCACACGAGTGTTTCAATTTTAGGGACTGCCATTATTGATGGCCACAGCTCCATCATGCCCCAGTAAGTTGCCCACAGAAATAGAGGGCTGATGACCGGAATCTAAGGTCATCGGATTGGTTTAAGGGAAAACCTACAGGAAACCATGGTTTCCCATGAAATATGGAGGTTTCGTGTAGATCTTCCCTTAAACCAATCCATTGATAATGAGTTTTACTCTTCGGGGCCGGTTCTCCGAATAGTGAAAAATGGATCGAAGAATTGAAGAATGTTTCGTGAAAATGTCGTGCTCGAAATGGGTCTTCGATGCACAGCTTTTGGGGTGACTCATAGCTTGGCGTTCGATGCCAGGCTACTGTCGGCTCTGCAACTCCGATGAAGGTGCTCGCTGTGATCATCCAGGCAGCTTTAATCATGATGGTCTCTGTGTCACCATATCCTTATGAAAACCATTGAAAGCCCATAGCACCTGCAACATCCTGCAACATCTTTTCGAACTTGTTGACATCCACAAGCACCTCTGGTACTTTAACATAGCCATAGCTGTGGAAAATCATATTTTTTAGATAATAGGTACATCGTCATCTATAAATCTGCCATCATGCATCAATTCCATCCGTTGCAGGCAATGGCACCCTCTATGACACCGCGAAGTTTTGTGGTGGTCTTTGGGGGGAAGAAACGCGCCGCTTGGCCTTGAACAAATCCAAGGGGATAACGATGGATTTGCCTAACATATCTCAGTTTTTAGAGGAAAATTATGATTTGTGAGTGGATTTAGGCAATCGATGCGGATTTAAGTAGAAATGACTCTGCATTTGAGTGGCAATACATGGGTTTTGTATGGTTTTGTCCTATTGGAAGGAACTATATACTTGGTCCAAGAATTCAAATAATCTAGGAAGGAAAAGTGGTGGTGGATAAAAGCAAATTTAATCATGTTAATCTTAATACGGACATATTTGATTTATCAGTGGATTCGGAGGTACTAGGAAATGATAACGACCTTATCATCATCTTTTCATAGATGATGGTAGAGAAAGGGGACCCTCTCCCAAATGGAATGTTATAGGTAGGTAACCAGACTGCTGGCTGGTGCTTGCAAAATGTTGCAAAACGCTCTTTGTTTTGAGCATGTTCAAGCTTATAATTTGGGATGATTGTATATCAGTGTAGCAGTTACTACAGCAATGTTTTTGGGAATTGGCTGCAGCGACCAACCAGACCAGGACTTTCTGATAAACCAACGCGTAAGGCTTTATCATATTTTATAAGTGATGATTTTCTCACGAGGGGGAAACCTAAGAAACTATCTTGTAATTATGAACCTCAGAAATTTAGGCTCCAAGGCGGGAAAAGGGTCATGTCCAACAAAAACAACAGATTCTTGCGACAGTAAAACCAGGATTGAAGAGGGATGTTTTACCTTTGAACTGCGGCAAAACAGACCTGAGGCTGCTGTCGTGTGGCACATGTTTTGGAGTAAGGTTGGCTCACATGCATTCCTTTCTCGTGGTCAATGGTCATTTGATGGTCCGGAAAGGTGACCGAAGAAATCCCTCATTTTTGCGACGCGCCGGATATTTCTGGACCCCTTTATTCTGAAATCCAATTTGCTTTTACTGAGGTATCGATGCTTTGAAGTCCTTAGGAATGCTGGATACGCATCTGGGATAGCACTTGAAGTTGCTGACCCCGCGTGTCGTTATAAGAATTGAAAGAAAGGGACCTGGTTGGTCGTTTCAAATATTTGGATTGGTAATTTGTATGATTTGGTTTGACACATTGTTTTATGTTATTTCTATCTATCTATATCATACCAAAAGTGATCATCTGATTTCTGATTTATCAAATAGTTGGTATGATTATTTAATTTGTTTCCTATTTCTTTGGATGGGTTGAAAACACCAACCAGGGAAACATATATAGTGAATGTATGTCATATCAAAATGTCAAGATTCTGGCCAGCACTAGCACACGCTCAGCCGATGTTTGTTGCAAGACGAGTGAGTCCGAAAATAGGGATGTTCTTCAGCAATCGCTCTATGATATTCTATGGTCCTGATTTTTTTTTGTTGCAGAGGCCAAGAGAGAAACTGTTTGACAAGGCGCAGGAATGGGTGACGAGTTGGTGGTCAAACATGTGTTTCCGTCCTTCCTGGACATGGAAGAAATGTCACTTGGTGATCACCACTTTGGGAATGACCAACTTAAATGTGGTGTGTGAGAACTGAAAGATGCAAAAACATGTGATTTATGAAGTATATCGGCGATGTGGTAAATATGATATGTACTTGTGTATAATATATTATATATATGTACTTATAATTACTTATATATATATATATTGCATATGCGCGGAAAACGCTTACACAACCAACGATGTCAGGGTACGCAAGATGTTGGTCAATCCTTCTTTTACCATCTCTCCAATTTTCCAAATATCGACAAAGCATGCGTTGTCTTCAAGTGGTTTGTGGGATGAGTACCAACAACTTCCTGGAACTTGAAAGGTTTGGGCCCGTCTTAACAAGGGGTATGACCCCAATGCGAATGTTGACAGGGAAGATGAATGAACATGATGATCAAACAATATCAAACATTTGAAGTACTTCAGATATTTTAAGGCACGCCCACATGATTCACGTGCACTCTTACTGGGCAGGTCACAGAGCTTCTGATGAGCATCTTTGACACACAATGCTCCCACCTGGTGCACTGCAGATTGGTGATGGGGGCGGTGATTGAGTAAGTTTGGAAGCTTTTGGAGAGGGTGGTTGTGAAGTCGCAGTGAACAATGGTCATTCATAGTCACTGAAATTTTCATATATCTACAGATATCAACAGTCTACAGTTTGTATGTACTGTATATGGTTCACATTAATATATATATAGTACACATTATGATACATGATTGCACAATGGTAATATGTTTGCACATATGTAAATAAGACACATAATTAATACATGCATGGAACGACTGTTTGGTACTTTTTGTGAATGGTGAGAATACTGTGGCTTGAGGTCCTAAATTGGATGCATGTCTCAGTCCTAACTTTTGACAATATGTCTCCATATTTCAATATGCACAGAACTTGTCCTCTACAGTAACCTGGAAAGAAGAAACAACAAAGACAAACTAGTAGTGAAAACATCCAAGTTTATACAAGTTTATCCAGGTTACTAGGAAGATATGTTTACTATGACTCGATACAGTGACCCGAAACTAGTTTACTAGGATGTTATTTGATGTCGGATTGACCCCTTAGATTTCGCAGCACAGGTGCTGATTGATCCCAGTCGCTGTTGGTTCAAGAGCTGGCAGGGCAAATGGAAGGAATTCGAGACTGTGCCTTGGGACTCCGATTGGCCTCGGGAAAAAAACGTTGGACAATGTGTCCGAGATTCTGATGAGAATCTGAGTGCTGGAAATCCAAAGAAGATCCTATATACAACTGGTAACAACAATGGTTTCCAGTCCATCTGCCCTAACCCAGCGGACATGAAGTAAGCATCGCTGGTTTTTTCGAATGAAGGAGCCAAGGAAGTGTTTCTGTCGGGGGACCCCTATTTCGAGAGTTGATCAACACCCACTTTTTGATGCCCCAGGCCTAGAGCTGTGTGTGTGGGAATAGGTCAAAATGGATATATAGTTATTTCATGTTATTTCTATGGATATATAATGATATATGTGTATATATACATATATGCTTATATGTATGGGATACCCAGTAGTCAAACATAGTCAAACAATGACCAGCTATTTGTGATTCCATTGGTACCCCAATCACTTGACCCACAAGAATTCTTGGTTTGTGGCATTTCGGGATTCCCAATTGCTGATGGTTTGCTATGTTTTGCCATGTTAAGTCGCCATTCAGGATACAGATCACGGTCGAAACGTGGAATGCCCAAGAGAAGAAGGGTGGTGTGCCTTGATGGAAATTGGAGTGTTTCTGCGATACTGGGGATGGGTGAACACCTGAGATTTTCCATATGGGCGGGATAAACAATGATAAACATCCACCTGTGAACCACTTCGGGGGTGGAATTTTTGTGCGACCAAAAGTTTCCGACGATGGAGAAGTTACAGGGTCAAGGTGGATCAGTGGGAGGGTCACCTCGTAGGGTGGCGAACTTTTCCAGGGCTCTCATGTAGTCGAGTTTTGGCCTCTTATCATTGCTGAGGCGTGCTCAAAACATCTCGAAACCTTTACTGGTCGATTGTTGCTACACAGTGTTTCTCTTTCTTCAGACTATTCTGTTTGGTAGTCATCGTTACTTTCAATTCGTGCGTTTCGGGAACCTGGATTGACCAAGCAACATGCGGTTTCGTTCGGTGGTTCACTTGGACTGACGCCGTGTGAAGGTGTAGACCAATTGTGAACCCCCAAGGGGACACTGACCATCGCCACGTCCCTGTTCTGAAGTTATGAATCCCTTGCGGCAGTGTATGGGTTTATCATCCGCTCGGTTAGGCAACTATATTTTGGTGCCCACTTTCGATGCTTGGTTGCACCCCTTCGGTTGAGGAAGTCATGGCACAGATGGTACCCTGGGGAGCCCTGCAGACTTTGATCCCCAAGGCAGAGATCCTTATCATCGAGGTTGGGATTGGCGTGGGGTGTAGCTTTTCCCCACCTTGTCCCAACACTGGTGAGAAGTGTGGAAAGCTGCTGAGTTGAGCATGAGTCTTATTTTTTTTTACTTCATTTGTGGAAATTCCATGAAATTCCATTTTCAAGCGACAAATGCCAAATTCATCCAAATTCAACAGGTGGATGTTCAAGACTACAAAAAGGAGATGTATTCCAATCTATCCGAATCTTTGCTACAGTTCAGCAGTTGACAAATGTCCCAATGACGATCCATTGGTCCAGTTTCAAGTTAGACATGGATCACCAATGATCACATCATCATCTGTTGTTGGTAGGGTGTTGGCCGCCGGTCCCCCAATCTTCCCAGAAACCAGTTGCGTGACAGCCAGGGGAAATGAACATGGCGGCATGGGTCAAAATCCTTCAAAATCCTGGTACCCTGCTGTTCACATCAGAATAGCTGGTAGTTGTGTTCATTTCCCCCTGGTCAACACATGGTCACCTGGCATGGTCCACCCTTTGCAGGATGCCACGCAAGACGCGCGTCTGGCCCTGAACCCTTTCGTTGTAGGTACCTCCGGGGGAGGGCGTGACGTGCCGTGGCTTTGGTAGGTTTGTTGGCTACGGTGCGTGCTACAATTTCCTGGGAGTGAAGTAAACCATTATTATGCCAAGCTTTGCATAGCTTACTACTTTGGGGTTGTTACAATGTATAAGTATAAACCATGCCGAAATGGGATGAGCCTTGGTGTTGCTGACCCCATGAAGTTACTATATATAGATACTAGCTAGCCAGCTTTTTTTGTCTGCTGGGCTGAAAACAGAAAGGCTCAGTAGCCAGTACTTCTTAGAATTGGAGGGACAATCTGCAAGACCTCTCCAGTGGGTAAACCCATGGTTTCCTGTAGATGGGTGAACTGTCCCATTGACTTCCAGGGCCTGGCAGCTCAGTTGTTGATCTGACGGACTTTTGTGTGTTGACGTTTCTGGGTTTTGTACGAAATCGTGATTTGTCTTGATACACCTCTATTTATACCTATATAATCCTATATACTCAAATCATCCCAGATATACCACATCATACTGGTCATTTGCCTGCTTGACCATATTCGACGATCCAGCAGTGCTTCGCACAAGCTATGCCATCCCACCAAGTAAAACGGAACCTATTCGTACTTCGTGCTTCACCACCGGAATCGTGTTTGTGGGTTGGTTCACAAAGCCTACTAAGCAGCTTCTCGTGCTTTTTTGACTGGGGTGAACTAACCAACCCGCTTGTAATGCTGGGGGTGGCTATATCTATTATATGCCTCATGATATTTATTCTGTATTATTTTGTTCAAAAAATCACCAGTGTCAACTTTAAATCCCATTCAATCCCGTTGTTTGTTGGTCAAATCCCTCGTAGGCCCCCCGCACTTCCGCTTCTACGCTGGAGCGCCCTTGGTCGGCTCCCGGGGTGAACGCAACTTGGCCGGGAAAGGTCGAGGCTGGGGAGGGACCAGGTTTGAAATCCATGGAGATCTCTGAAATTCTTTGGAAATCGATGGAAGTTATTTGAGTGGCTCATCCTGCTATTTTTTTGAACCACGGTCTTATTTTGACTTAAGAGATTTGGCCAAAGAACCAGCCATGTTTGGGTTGTTGAAATACAAATCGATGAGAGAAGTGGATGATGACCAGTTTTGGGGATATCATCAACTGATTCGTATATCATATAAATTCATATATATCACAAATCACAAAACATGGGGGGTTCTGAAAATGGGGGATCCTCAAGTCACCATGGGTTTCAATACTGAAATGGTCATCCACTGACATCAAATTATGGAATAGTATATGTTAGATTCTTTTAGTGTACGGCATGATAATGTATTTTATATTATTGTATGTGAAATCTATGTGATGTGATATTGCATGACACTACAAATTGTAGTACAGTATCTTATTTTACATTACATGTCTTATATTTCATTATATTTTACTATATCGTATTATAGTGTATGACATTTTACATATGATATGCTGAATTATATTGAGATATATATTATATTGGATTTTGTGTCTACACTTCCAAAGTGCTTTTTTTGTTGGGGTTCATTATTCATCATACTTCGTTTCACATGCATGGACTGGTTGAGGGTAAACATGACTGGAAAGCATCGTCCTTTTGCCATCCATTTGTTGGGATGCCCTGTCCGAAGTTGTTTTCCCCCATGATTGATCATCATGCACGTCTATGAACCATGATCATCCACGATCAACGATTCTTAACCATGGTCAACTGTTAAGAACTTACCTTACCGTTCTTTACACGTGAATATTCTAACCCAAACCAAATCCGGTGATTCATGGGGACGTGTTGGTTTCCAACCCTGGTGAGGCTATGGTACCCTTTGCGTGGCGGATTTCACGCCTCGCAAGTTCGAAGCGGACACCGGGGGCATGGAGTGGTGTTTTTTGCGTGTTGGAAGGGTTGGCATCTACAACTCCAAAGGGAAGAGAACGTCTACACTCTGGTAATCGTTTGCATAGCTATGGAAAATCACCTTTGCTTTAGGCATTTCATCGAACTAAAATGAAGTACATAATTAAATTGGCAATTTTCCATAGCTATCTAGGTTACATTACCAGAGGATATAAGGAATGGCTCAAAATCGGGGTACCAACTGACACTGACCCACAAAACAAAGGGCCGGGGCTTTACCTACAAGCACATACATACAAACACCGAGGGTTTAGCCAGCAGGCAATGGATGATTCTAGGTAAGTTCCCCAACTAGAAGGGGGTCTAGCAAGGGGAGCCATTAAGGCACTGGAGTCAATTAAATTTTGGATGTTCTTTACATACCACTCTAGACCTTTGCGGTCGGAGCAGTTTTGACCTCCCAACTTGGATTTGATTTTTTTTCCGGCTAACCATTGCAGACCTAAATTCGGAAAGTCCGTGACAGCATGAAGAGTTGCCCGGTGGTATCATCCACAGCTTATCCTGGTAAGCGTTGGCTAGCAACACTTCAAAACATAGGCTATAGGGTACCTTGGTGAATCATGGGTTGTTGTTTGATATTTTTTTTAACCCTGAATCTACAATACATCATATATCTTCAAATGTGCTAGACATTAAATTATGAAGAATTAATATCAATTATGTTTTGTTGAACAAATTTGTTGAACAACTCGAAGTTCTTGGTGTTTTCATGTTCGACAAAACCATCGGCACCATCGGCCCTTGGTCTCCAGGAGCAGTACGCCTTGCTTACCAACTTCGCGCACCTCGTTGTTGAGGCGCGGAGAGCATAGGAGAGCATGGGTCAAAGTGGTCCCCTTTTGGTTGCTGGAATCTGGTGGAATCTATGGTAAATCTATGGTCTATGGTTGAATATCAAGGTGGGATGTAAGCGTCAATAACTATCAGGTATAGTTATATAAAGTGTCAATTTATCTAAATATTAGGATTTACTGCAACCAATCAAAAACCATCAGTTGCAGAGGTTTCAAATGGTGTTAACATGTTGCACCCATATGACATGTTGGGACAACCATCAGCTCTATAGGTTTCAACCTCCTTTTAAGCATCAAAGATGTTGGGATACACGATTATAGATTATATTATATTTAGTTGATAGATGATGTTTGCTTCAAGATTGTCGGTGTTTCTGCGACTCAATATTGATTGGAGACTCTCATTATCCATATGCTGGGAATTTTGCTCTTGACTCTTGACAAATGGATTTTGTGGGATTTAATTGATCCCAATTGTCATCAACTTTCGATAGGGAAACATGGCAGCGTAATGACATCAAATGATGTTGTAGTCCATGGGATGGACAGGGATTCCGCAACTTTTGGACAGCCCAGAAACTGCTGGTATGTGTATGGTGTTCTTGGAGTGCATCTACACCAGATTCGACGCACATATGATATGCCTTAAGTGTATGAAACCGACTGAAACCAACGTCCAAAGATCAACCAGCATTGCCCAAGATTCCCAAGATTGTTACTGTAGCTGCCTCCGGTGTCCTCTAACATAGCTGCCCCTGGGCAATCCCCTGGTTTGGCATTTCATTCGGAACATCATTGATACATGGTGGATCATGGTGGATCTTTCATTGCCATGTTTGATTCCCACGATTGTTAATTTACTCTGACTTCGTAGAAGTTGGATTAGAAGTTGGATGAAAATGATGGCTTCTCCTGCAGCTATTTCAATTACTGTACACGATCCAAGTTTTGACCCACTTTTTGTGTCTGCCGACAATTGTTCCCGGCTCTAGGAGTTGGAGAGAGACAAGCCAACCGTTGAGATTTTGAATGAAACAACTGCCAACTATGTGGAGAGGACCTGCCACGGGCCCTGAAACTTGAAAGGATCTAAACGGGCTGGCTGGTTTTAAACGATTTCACAAGATTTCGTCTGGTGTTTGTTTTTGTCCCATCCCAAGTAATGAGATGATAGCAATGTATGTGTATATATATGTGTATTTTTTTTCTCATGCGCATACATATAGCAACACAATCATATTTGTTTTCCTGACGGGTGACTCCAGTACAAACTAGCAGGGCAAAGATTGGTAAAACCCCAAGACTTGCGCATGTTCAACACCGGGAAAGTACAGTATTTTGATTATTTAGCGCCTCCCAAAATAGATAGAACCGTTGGAAACGTAAAACATGTGGGATTGACATTCTCTACAACTGGAAAACATGTTCTACTTGGTGGTAGGCTCGTATAGGTATGTGTGATGATGTGTCCAGTGGTCTTCTAGAGAATTAGGGCCCTGGTGAAATTCAGGGGACACGGACCACCACCCTGCAGAAGTCAGCACAATGTCATCGTAAATGTCCAACCCCAAGATGTGAGAATGTCATCAGGAATCAATACGGCGATACAACACGGTAATGCCGAAAGATCAAGTCAAGCTATTCTAGTACAGACTGAGATTTCCTATGATGTTCTGCCAATTTGATGGGTTCATTTCTTGTTCTATTTCGGTCCTTGGGATAATCCCCTCCCCACGGTCCCCATGATGGATCACCGGAGGAGCCGACATTTAGATCTCTCAATCAAGGCAGCGACGGATGGCGTGTGCCCCTCGGCCAGCAAGATTACAGTATCCTGTGTCAGAAGTTGGGATGGGAAGTGTTGATGAGGCTGATGATGATGTTGTTGATGATGATGGTGATGATTGCTATTATTGCTTTTTATTATTATCACATTGTGATGATGTTTCCCCATGGTAGAGCTGGTGGGTATGGGTATCAGACAATCCTGCTCAGATCCAGCCTCTGGGAAGTGACGCAGCTGAGGTATGGTTGACATGCGCGCAACTTGGCAGGGTCATCCAAGTGGTGGATGTGTCCCGTTTTGTGGGATGTGCACATCCCACCACTTAAGATTTGTTGGTGTACTTCGATAGTTGCAGTCAGACGCTGACGCATCCCAACAGGGTTAGGGAAGGAAACCAGTTTTAACAGTGACTCAGGGTTGGACGTGCGGCTACTGAGTCTACTCTAAATCACCTGTGACAAGGGGTGCAGGAGGTAGTTACTGTCAGTTGTTGTTTGTTTTTCTTTTAGGCATGTTCTCGGAAAACGTGAAAGATCCGAACTACTATGTTAAGTTACTAAAGTCGAGGCAGAAATTCTAGGGGCTCCTCCCCAATCTTCACCTTGGAAGTTTCTGTGTTCCAGGATTCCAACTGGCCCATCATGTTCGCGAACGAGAAGTTTTGGGAAGCTGTCGGCCAACCAAAAGATGACCTCCGAGGAGACTTGGAGCAGGAGATCCGTCGAAAATCTGTAGAGCTCTGGGTCAATCTGAGTTGAGTAGGCTATGAAATGATGTTTCCAATACCTTCAGATTATTAATAAATGGAAACATCATAAATGCTATTAATATATCAACTTTTCTCTGATGTTTCCAATACCTGAAGAGGTGTCCGAGAAAAAGGCAAATCCCGGAACTATAAATGGAGGCTTGAATGGGAACAACATCTGTAAATGATGGATTGTCCATTGCCGTGTTTGATTACCATAGGTCAGTGGAGCTGGAAAGAGTCAATTTGCAGGGTATCAAAAGATTGGCCATGTGTTCTGGCCGGAGTTCCAAGGAAAGCAGTTGCTGCAGATCATTGAGACCGCTGTACCGGAAGATCATTTAGAGGGCTCATCGATGTTTACTCCATATCAGCCTTCAAAATGTAGGTGAATGTTTAACAGTATGCCAAAATACCGCAGTCTATCATCACTTTCCCTATGAATTCGCTACTTTTAGGGTAGACCAGTACACCCAATTTTCAGACACACACACACACAAATGTATTCAACTGTGGTAACTTGTGATATGCTATCGGTTTTTCATGGATCATCAAGCCGGACCTCTGCACGCTTCGCGCTTCGGCTGAGGAAACTTCTGGAACCTCTGTAAGACCAGCAAGACGACGGACTTGGAATTCAGAGCCTCAACTCACTGATTACTTGGAGGATCATTCCACTAAGACATTTGGGAACTGGTAAGTCTCGCACAGCCCCCATTTGGTCGCCTAGTGGGACCAGGCAAAGTGGGAGGATCCTCCAAGGGGGCTTGTTTTCGGGGAGCCCCTTTTGTGACGGCTGCATGTGTAATATATGTACACATATGTATACAGAAATAATTGAGTAATAATTCACTAATGAATAAGGGAGTCCTTCAGAAACGTGATGTTGAAGTTGAAGTGTGACACAATTGCAAGGGTACCATCTATCATACCTGGTTTTATTTCAAAGAGAATATAGTTCGAAATATGTATTTCTGATGTGACACAGGCATCATTGAGGAGTTTTGGCCAGCAATAGACAAGTAAGCAGAGCCACCAGACTGTGTTGCTCTTGATTGCTGCCCTGTATATCCCTGTATATCTATATGATTCTATATGTATGTACATGTATGTACATATTACACTTGGATTAAGCCTATGTCCTTGCCAGCTGTCGAGATTCAAATAGACTTTTCCCAGGTCCTTAATTTGAAAAATGCTCTTCCTGAATTCCAACTGCCACAAAGCACTTGCACAACACTGAATGGAAAGTAGAAAAAGACGAAGAGGTTGTAATTCCAGTACCCAGGACATATCAAGAGGCAGCGCCAAGTAGGGGACCAAACAAAGTGACACGTGCAAAAAAATGTGCAGCCGGGATTTCTGGAACAATTTGGCTGCTGTGGTTCAGTTCTGTTCAGGCCTTGCAACCGGCCTGGGGGATACCTTTGAGATGGATGTGCATGTCCAAGATAAAGGCGGCCCGGCGCAATTTCTGTGCTGGTAATAAGGGGAGTTAAGGAGCAAGAATAAGGGGTAAAACATGGGGTGAAACACCAACCAACTGGTGATATTATCCAGGGGCAGCCGGTGCTTTTCTGAAAATAGGGTTTGTCTGAAAATAGGGTACCTATAAATCCATTGGTTATCATTTTTTTCCCTTTCAATAGCTATAGTTGTGGGTACACACCATTTAAGACAACCCAAATGTGTTCTTACTTTCCCTTTCTATCAGAACAGTTTGTATAGCTGTTGATGAAGGTTGGCACTTGACCCTGACCCTTCACTTACCCTAGTGACACAGCGTTGATGAAGGTTGGCACTACCGAACATGTGCGGGGTGACTCATAGCGATGTCTCTAGCTGGCAGACCCTCATGAAAAGTGCTTTGCAGAGGGAATCACCCAAGAATGAACCAGATTATCAGGTTCCAAGGAGACGGGTACATGTTTGACATTGTCTGCAGGTACCCATCACTGTGGGGTGCTATGTTGCTAGAGATTCTCGAGTTTGAGAATGATTTGGGGTTTGCAAGTTCCCAAATCATCAATGATATGTTCCTGCATTTACCCGCAAATCAAAGCTAAGTGACCCATGTGACTTTGTTTTTGGGCTTGGGCCACAAATGCTAGTCCAAGGCCTGCTTCAACAACCGCCTTGCCCGAAAAATGTAATACTACATAGCCACCAATTGTGGGCGAGGCCTACCCAAACACTGTGAGGATCCTGGTTGTGACTAGCCTTTTGAATCCTTTTTAGATGTTTGAAGGGTCCCAACCAACCACAATCACAGTACCATTAGAAACCCCTATCATTGATTCGCAAGCGCCGCCTCGGGTTGGTCAAATTGAATGTGATTTCTTATGATCAGCTTCATTGTCATGGTTCAATCATGTTCCATTCATTAAATCACCACGGATCCATTCAAATCCGTTACAATCCCAGAAGATCCTCAAGTGTTTATCCTTTTGATCGTGTTACAAGCTCAGCCCTTGGCCTTTTTGCCCACGGCCGGGTTGCAGGCCTCGATTTGCACGTGCAGCTTCTACCTGCCACGAGTGATCGACTGGCGCCCAGCAAATGCACTGCCATCCCTGGATGGATTCCCTCTCAGGAGCACGTTGAGACGTGTTTCATGCTGAGTGCCCCATAGTGACCCAAACATACGGGAAACCCACGTCCAACAAGTTTCAAAAATACTCATACATCTGGTTCCTCTCTCTTTCTTAAAAAAATGACCTTTGCTGATACTGCACGGGAGTCATGCCGGATCTTTTCCTGCAACATGCAAGGCTAAGTATAATACATTGCACACATGCATCTCTTTGTTTCTCCTTGTGCCAAATATATGTATACAGTATACATATGTACACTTTACAAGTAGTTCCCGGGCAAGCCGGGGTCGGAAGTTTCAAAAATTGAAACACCTATAGCTTATAGAACTGAACAGAGCCTGGGCCTATAGGATGCAG
>BGPT01000285.1:95563-112971 GCA_003297045.1 Symbiodinium sp. clade C Y103
ATGGCAGTGAATTGAAATGGCAGTGAATTGAAATGGCAGTGAATTGAAATGACAGTGAATTGAAATGACAGTGAATTGACATGACAGTGAATTGAAATGACAGTGAATTGAAATGACAGTGAATTGAATGACAATGAATTGCTCCGTAACACGGAAGTATAGACTTCTAAACTTCCTTCGATAATGCATACAAAAAAAAGTACACAAGCAGAAAAAAGTACAGAAGCATGCACATGCATCCATGCATAATTCATACATAACATTACATCAGATTAGATCAAATCAAATCATAAATCACAGCACACTACATCTCACATCACAGATACATTTCTGCCTGCCTACATACCTAGGTACCTACCTACCTACATATGTACCACATATCTACATACATACTTACTTACCTATATAGACATAAAGGCATGATTGCATGGATACACCACCAAATGACCCCTATTTTAGAGGTCTTAAGCCAGAAGATGCAGGATTAATGGGAAGTGTTCCTGGCTGTCGGAGGTTGGTCGCAACAGTCAGCATACCATTGATTTTGGTGGGTTGATAGTTTTGTTGCATACCTATATGACGTTGTTTGTTCTTAATGCAGGAAACTAAATCAGCAGGGAATTCCACAAGACAATGATAAAAACACCACTCATGCGATCAATTACAGCAACCCCCAACAAGATCTAAAAGTAATTCATCACTGGGTGTTGCTGTAAGTGAATCTAATATACTTCAAGGGTCTGGCATAACCGCCACGGCCCCGCCTGCCAGGACTTTGATCCATTCAGACACCTGGTTGCTGCCAGTTTTGGAAGTTGGGAAGTTGGGCACCCATTGTATATCATTGAATATACATATATATATATATTATATTATACTGTTTTCTGTTGGATGTGTGTATACATATACATATTACTCTTATAAGATTGTACACAATCATCAACACTTTTCGTCCTGAAGGGGTACTGTATGTTTGGGGCCATTCCCTGACAGACTGCCGGTATTGGTTTCAATGAACATTTGATCTACTTTTGGTCTAGAAGGCTTTCAGTCAAGAGGCAGTTGATGTCCCAGTCACGGTATTATGGTGTCAGTGCTGCTTTACAATACCCTTCCTCACAGCCGTGGAGTCAAGAGCCAACTACATGCAACGCTGGAATAAGATCAGGTCAGAATGTCCAGTCTCGTATTTCCGCGGAATCTGGCACCGAAATCGTACGAGACTGCAAATGCTTTTGGTTTGTGATCATTTGCTCCTTGGCAGAGGAAAGAAATGCTAAGAAAAAGGGGTTCATCAAATAGTTTAGGAAGTCATTTCAACTGAAGCGGGGCGTGGGGGCTGTATGATCCAGTCAGTCGGGAGCCTCAACCCCAGATCGATCATCTAACCGTAGCCGTTTGTACATGATGACATCAGCGGCTACGGATATGTTAATCCCAAAAGAAGCACCAATACCAGTAGCTGGTAAACCCACTACCGCTTGCTTTGTTGTTGCACTTTACAGATCTTTACAGGTCTTCACAGTTTTGTTCCAGAGCCTCTTCCCAAGACACAAGGAGTAGAATTTGCTGGACAAATGGACTGGTGATGATGGGAACATGGGTCGACAATTCTGAGCAATGACTGATTGAATCGCCAGTACATATCCTAGGACATATGGGTGTTGCAAGCATGGACTGATGCCTCATGTTGTTCTGTGGTGGTACTATTGGCCAAAATTTAGCATACATGCCCCGTGTGTCAGAAAAGATCAGAAAAGCTGACATGTCACATGTCAAAGTACTTTGTCATGTGTTGTTGAATGAAAATACTGCAGTAAACTGATGCCAGAAATGAAGCATTTTTGTGGAATGGAAGTTCACTACTGTACCATTTGGATGAGATATCCAAGTAACGATACGTCAAAGTCGATTGCAGCAAAACAAGAAGGGATGTTTGATCTCCCACAGTTCAACGGAGTGAAGTGGAGAAGATAATCTGTGGTGAGGTGAGTCGCAGTGTCCAAGAGGAAACAGCCATGGTCCTTTGCCGAATGATCTGGGATTCTTTATCAATCATGATCTATCACGACCTTCAGCAGATGTTGTAAAATAAGAACACATCATAGCTAAAAAGATTGGAAGGGGATGGTTAGGTCCATGTGCTGCTTCAATCCCAGCATGGGTTGTAGCGTAGGATTCCTTCTTGTGGATGAATTTGCTGCTCCATGTCAGGAGCAAATTTGTCAGTTGGCCCATCAGGCTTCAATATCTTGAGAATTTTGCATGGGGACATGGGATGGGTCAATACCTATGAAACATCATCAAGCCATCCGTGTGTCATGAACATCCACAAAGCCAACTAGTTTGATGTGAAAGCATGGGTGCCAATGATTTGACGCATACCCTGATGGATTTATTTCAAAAATCCATGTGGGGATTACAACATTTGCCCCATCCCCTGGGGGGAAACCCCTACCAGCCAAGGCCCAAACGTGCCGCTGACATCAGGAATGCTGGCAACTGCGGAACGCAAGAGTGGCTACCCTGCTGGCAGTGGCGGTGCCGAGGTTGAAAAGATGCTCTGGCTGGTTGGAGCTGTACGCAGCTGGTTTTGAACGGTTTGCTTTGTCGTTTAGGGGGCCCGTTTTTGTTGAGGTGTTGATACAATTCTGTGAAAACTTGTAAAGATGTGTCATTATTTACTCCTTGAGTGGAACTCTGGAAAAACACAAGTACCAAGTTTTGCAATAATCCAAAGCGGGATCTCAAGCCATGAACTTGTGGGGATTCAAGGAAAGAATGATCGTTTCTACTGGATGCACGACCTAGCTTGATCAGGGATTATAACTCAATATTCGGTTGTTGAACTTATCAATGTGTACTGTGCTTTGTCCCTTTTTTTCTCCATGGGGCAAAGGAGGTGCATTTTTTTTGTTTTTTTTTGTTTTTCTGGTATTGTGCTTGTCCATTCTACCTGGGATTATGAATTATGATCCTGATTCTGTGGTATCGTTGGGATTGAATCCCCCAAACAGTCTTGATGTTTCCATGTCATGTACATAGCTTCTCATGCCTTCCGGGTATCAGCGAGATACACAAGCACGTACAAGCTAACATGGATGATTATATACTCTCAGATTGCCCAACATGGATGGTGAATGGAGTTTACATCTGCCAGTAACTTTATTGGAGTCGTGGGAAGTTTGCGGTGGTGTCGGTTGCTATGTCCTATCATAAATTTACAATGATCCGATGTTCATAGCTTCTAGATGCTTTTAGCATGACTTGCTGCAATGACAGACATTTTTCATGCAGCTAGATTTTACCCCTCTATCGGTTTTAGTTTGAGCTGCTCATGCTTGCTCAAAAACAATTCATGGTTTATACTATACAACATTGACAATATGGTTTCATAGCTGTTTGTTTCCTTCTTGAATGAGCAGATGAAACCAAAACATGGAAACGTTACAACATCATTCATGTTGTTGGGGGCAAATTGCAGCGATCTTGCGACGGCCTCGCAATAAATCATGATCAGTGCTGGAAGGGGAATGATCCCACACAGGTCTAACATGTCTGATTTCCTGATTTGGCCGGATACCAAAATCGGTTTATTGTTGGTTTCCTTGTAGATCTTTTTAATCAGCCGATCGGTTGATTGATTTAAGTGACAATTTACACCCAGATTTGTTCAGGGAACCCCTGCATTGTTTCCTATCAATCAGTTGTTCCAATCAAGGGTTTTGCTATTAATGTATATTAATATATATCTATATATATATTAATCTCTTCCGCATACAGAATCTACTGATCAAGACTTTTGCAAAAACTCTGGTTCAGCGGTGGATTTGTTTATTTTGAGGTCTTGTAAGTTGCATTGTTTTTATTCCCGTAATGGGTTGCTAAACCCTATGTCATACTATTCTGAATTGCATTCTACCTTTGGCTTTACCAGATGACATGGGATTTAATTTGTGTTTAAATCCCTTCTTGATCATATTAATCCAAATTACATACCTCCTAAATAAACTCCATGCGTAGTTCCAGAGAAACCTCCCCTGCCTTTTGGTAACCCAGGAAGGGCGGCGACGAAATCAAGCGGCGACCCTCCCAGCAGTCATCGACAAGTGCAGCGCCCCTCGAAGCAGTGCCAAACATCGGGGGGTTAGGGTGTTAGGTTACCATGTGACATGTGTGTACGATTGTACGATTATATGATATAAATATATATATATAATATATATTAATTGTATAATATATATATTGCTTATTATCAATACAATATGTATATTAATGTATATTATACATACATACTGGCATCGTTTATATGTATATATATATATATGTGCGATGGTGTGAAAACATTAGATGTCACGTGACATGTGACGTAGGATCGCAGGTGATACATTACATGGGTTGTATACGTTCGTACAGATTTTCTATACAGTGGTACTGGTGTATATCGATACACACATTTGGGGTCAATCTAGTTATTTTCCCATGGATTCAGGTCGAGTCTTGCACATATTCTATGATTCACCCAGACTATTCCCATGACGGTCAAGTGCCTTGTTCAGGCCATTTCAGCATAGGAAGAGTTTGTTTCTTGCAGCCTCAAAACTCGTCAAAGAAGTGGGTCCTGGACCGAGCCCTGGATCCAAGTCCTGGGGAGGATGACCCCTTGGCAGGGAACTGCACTACGTAGGCATTGTAAATTTTCTGATTGCTGCCATGATCTATAGCCACATGTTTTTTTTCACATTGCCACAGGTCTGGTTCTCTCAGCACCTTTGGCAGCAGTCTAGAAATGACTCGGGAAAATGGATTGTTCGTTCCTTGAAAACGCTGTCTTTTTTTGCTAGTTTAATATAGCAAAATGGCAAGTTCAGTGCGTTCGAAAAATTGGGATTTCTCATGAGATTCCGTGTTTTTCCATGAATTTGTCGAGGGGTAGTGCGTCCAGCGAGAAGTCGAGGATGCCATGGAGGGGGAACAGGTCAAAGCTGAATGATAGTTGATTACTGGATTGATACCCTCTGGTAAACTAACAGTTTGCTATTGAAATTTAACTATGAAAAATTGTGATTTTCCATAGTTATGTTAGTTTATCAGAGGGTAGTTGAATGATAATGATAGAATGATAAATTATGAAGACTAGAAATGATAGTTTTTATGCTTGTATGTTGGTGTCGAATGATATGTTGCAATCATGATTCAATTATTTGGAATGATATCTTATAATATCTTTTGATAATGAAGCGATCCAATACTGCTTGTGGGAAATTAGTCTTGTAATTTGGCTTGATATTATTACTGTAAGACATCTTTGACGCTGACTTTGGAAAAGATGCCTAGCGCAGAACTTTGGAATGCAACCATTTCCCAGAGCCCAGTTACCCCCAGCCAGGACAAATACAGCGGGCAATTGACATTTTGGGTAGTCATGAACTAATAATACACATGGATACACATGGATACACATGGATACACAGGGGCTGAAGTATGTTGAAGTACCATTGAAGTACCAATGTTTTTGATTTTGTTTGAATATGGTTGAATAAGATAACCACTTCTATGGGTATGAGGTGACCAATGTCTTCCCATTGTTTTTGGATTTGTTGTTGGCGTTGTCGTTTGATGAGTAGACAACTCCCCTGTTTATTTGTTCGCAGTAGATCCAATTTAGAAGATTTAGACGGTACTTTGCCATGCACTTGGGACCAAAAAACTGTCAGAGGGTCTACCTTAAAGCACTGCTAATTAAAATTTAATAAGATTATCTCAAATACGGTATATTTTTGGTTAGATAATACTATCATGATCATTATTAGATCATTTGCTAATAATCCATGATTTTCTGTTGTAAGACAGTTGGATTTTCTGTTGCGGTTGGGTTTTCCTGTCCAGGAAAGCCATCTGAGGCACCCTCGGCAGCACCTGGAGCAGTTTCTGGGGAGATTATCCACTGCCGCCCAAATTGATTCTTGGCCCATGTGAACTTGAATGGAGATGGGGTCAGAATTTTTCAGCAGGGAACCACAGAAGGAGTGGAACTAGGGTTCCTTTTCCAAAAACTGAGTCGAACCAAAAAATCCGAGAGATCTGAATGCCTTCCATTCTCATCGATTCTCATCTGAATGTGGAAGCAGAGCAAACCACTTGCAGTGGCGCAGCTGGTGATTGCATGGTATTGCTGGTCCGAAATGGTCTGAAGGACCATCCAGCAACCACATGATCTTGTATAGATTCGTTGGTTCCAGGCCCCATTTTGATTTCAAGCTCAAATTGGTTTACCTTCAAAATCAAGGATTGAGTCAGGCGACTTTTTACACAAGCAAGATTCTAAAACTAAAAGAACAAGCCTGTGGTTTCACAAGGGTACCAGATCCAGTGTTATCCACATTTCGAGATAAGTAGATAAGTAAAAAGTTAGGATATGTAATCTTGAGAAATAACCGACATTCCCCGGCAACATGTGGATGTTTCATCCCTGCGACGATGATCCCACGTCACTATGGCTATGTAGAAATGGGGGAACTGATGATCAAAACATATCAAAACCATAATATTTAGAGATTTTCCCCCAATGTTCAGACAAACAAGGTGGCCCCCCGAGATAGCTAGGTCGGTTTGGAACTAGGTGAACTAAGGCTTATGGTCGATATGATAGATATATTCTGTATATGAGATAATATATCATATCATATTATATCCATAGTTGATGAGGTTTCCTAAAGCAACTTATACCTGGAGGACACCACCGGGAGCCCAGGAGAGACAAGGTGGAGTTGGGCCCTTTGCTGGGCAGTGGAAGCTCCTTGGCCCTTCACCCCTACTGATGATCCGAAAACAGAACATGGGCACAACAAAAATGCGCGTTTGGGCAGTAGCCTCTGTACTCGTACCCACAGTGACAACTAGTTTTTCCCTGTAAAAAAATGGGAATCTAGAATCACCATGGGACACAAGTGACAATTGGTGATGTTTGAAGGTTAACCTGCAAAAGTGTTGGGAAATTGCGATGTTTGTTTGGATGTTTCTGTTGCCATTTCAATGATTTCTGTTGCTTGGATTCCAATGGCTGCGGCAATGGGAGGACCAAGACATACGAAGACCCCTGGCCGTCAAAACCGTCCGCGTTGCGGCGTCAGGTTTCGGAAAGGCATATCGCGGGACGATGGTCGGTCAGGACTGCAGGGATGGAAGATGTGGATGACATGGTTGGCTGTGGTTTCAGAGCGGTTCGTATGTTGTCTCAACAAATGTGTATAATATATATATATATAGATAGATAGATAGATAGCACTTTTTAAAAACAGTTTCAGACATATTTAAGTTAACATGATAATTATAGTAAAATGTTTTTGTTATTATTGTTTTTTTCTATATTGTATACATGTTTTTTACACGCTTTACATACTTGTTAATTATAAATGTATAGTGTACAATGTACAGTGTGGTCATGGCCTTCCTGGCATCCTGGCACCTGTTCTGGAAAACCAACTGTAAACCATTCCGGGATAACTGGAGGCAAAATCTATAGGAAGCACACGGAAAAAACAACATCGTAGAAAAATCAAGTGATCTCCTGAAATATGGGTTCCTCCAAGCCATTGAACCACTGATGAAATCTGATGTATCCCGTCGATGTCAGGAAGAAGGCTGTGCCGTGAAGGTGGTGGATTGCCGCAGGTGCTCAAACCGAATACCTTGGAGGTTGCAACAAAAAGGACACTGAAGATTTTATCCGAGATGGAGAGTTTAACAACAAACATTGTAGGTTTAAGCCCCGAAAAAAACAGGTTCAATATGGTTTAACAACACATCGAAGTTTGACAAAAACATATGGTATGACCTTGAAAGGTTGAAGTTTGACCACCAGGACGGAGGTCGTTTCATGTGAAGACACGAGCGGTTTTCCCAAAATCATGGCCCAATCAACAAGCGATTCAAAGATTTGAAAACAAACAAAGATTACAGCTTGACTGAACCAAATCAAACAAGTGATTTGAATATATTTGAGTATATTTGAATCATGGTTCAGTCAGAAAACACAACAGCACCCAAAATTAGTCCAGCTTGGGTTCCCCAACGTGGATCAAAAAAAAATCAAGTGCCCTCCGTTTGAGTCTTCCAATTGGAGCTGGTCCTGTTTTGGTGGTTCGGCAATGATTTTCTTTTCATTTTGCTACTCAAAATTTACACTCCACAGTTCCACACAGTTGCCCCAAACAATTTTGTTAACCTAGCTATGGAACACAATCATGTTTCATAGGTAAATCATGGTAAAACATCTATAAGTCATCTATAAATGGTCCATGGTTTCCATGGTTTCAATAACCAGAGGGTATGATGTTGGAGTTTGATTCACTCCAAAGGATGGAACAATTTCTACCTAGATCCTTGAGAGCCACATTGGAGTTGCCCTGATCATCCCTGATCAAGGTATGGTCGATATCCAGATTTCCCATCACTAGAGACCTCCAAAAACCACCCAACCTACCTTAGCTGTATGATGCTGTATGAAATTAAACTGATTTATATATGTATACACCATAATCTATCTATATATATATATATGTATACATATACATATACTGTACATGATTACAACTGCGATAATACGCCATATGAGAATGAAGGCATCGGTATCATTGGAGAAATGTCACCCATGATGTTTTTCGGGTTATTAGCGACACGGCCTTTCCGCACCTGCAGGCGGGATGATCACGCGATTCAGGAACAGCTCCGAGAGGTGGGACCTGGTCCCCGTCTGTCATGGATTTTAGGGGTACCCTCTGGTATTGCCTAACAGTTTGCTATGGAAAATCACCATTTTTCATCGGAAAATCTACTATTTCAATGGTCATTTTCAATAGCAAACTGTTAGTTTACAAGAGGGTAGATAAGGTGATGGTCCCGCGAATTCATATCACTTTTTTGATTTAGGACTGGATGCAGTGCCATAGGCCCAGGGTTATGAAAACAGTTATTTTACAGCGGCTGGAGAGTCCTTTTTGGGATTTGGTGGCTGTAGTAGTGGCTCAATGTTTTAAAAACGGTTTTACAGGGCGTGGGAAGCTGTTTTTGGGGTTTGGTGGCATCAGTACTGGCCCGAGGCCCCGAACAAATGCAATGCGTGCATAGTTACACTAAACCACAATACTGCAACAGGTCGCCCAGCACTTCGACATACCGAGAATACAATCAATATACTGGTGTGTATATATATATATATATACACACTACACATTTATAATCATTTGTAGCTTCAGAATTAAGTCGCTCTATGTGAGGGTCCCTCAAATTCTTGTGGTAGTAAGGACTTGATGAAGCCTTTGAGATATAATTGGCCGAGTCCCTCAAATTCTTGTACAGTACTTGCGCTGTACCCTCTGGTCATTTATCATAGCTATATGGAAAATTGCCCATTTAAATCCATTTAATTCGATATTTTATCTACAGTAATGATGCTTTCCCATAGCAACCGTCAAACTACCAGAGGGTATAAGCCATGAAATATGCCAATTGTAAGCCATTAGACATAGCCAAGTATTAAATACACCCAGTTATTATAGATATCATATAGCCTGTTAAGTTATACATATATATACCCATCTACTGTATCACGTATCACAAACCCAGTTTAGTTAATTTTACCAATATTACTTGTAGTAACTATATTAAGTACTATATATATAATTACCGTATACATACCCTGTTTACTTACAAGCACTTACAGAAACTATATACCCACTTCTCAGCAAAAAGCCATGTCTAGTATAGGCACTAATATATATACCTAGTTTTATTAGTTAAATACCCAGTCATTGCTTATAAGCCAGAAGCCATTACCATGTCATAACTAGCCAGCGGTAAACCCAATGTCACTATCCCCAAGTCACGATTTTTTAAGGATGGAATTCCAATCATCTCCAAATGGTTATGGCATTGGGTTTACCCTTTGGTAAACCAACAGTTTGCTATTGAACATGGCCATTTATAGTGGATTTTCCGATGAAAAATGGTGATTTTCCATAGTTATGTTAGTTTACCAGAGGGTACCACATTACTGTACCCAGTTCTTAGTCGCGATAGGTTCAGCTCAGTGCTTCGCTGAGCCACCAGAAGGTGGTGAAGACTTTGGACTATGCCGCGCGTTTGCAAAAATCACTGGCTGAATTTAAGTCAAAAAAAGGTGGGTTTAACGATGAACATTGGTGATTGAACTATTAAGAAAGGGCGATTCCATCAGAAATAGTAATTTGACTATTGAAAATGATGGTATAATTGGGATAGAATGATATAACATGGGGATTTGTTTCCCTAGATCCACTGGTTCATCATCTTTCTCCCCATGAAATTGTCACAGCTTCTTGAGGGAACACGCCATGAAATCGCCATTCTCAGACGAACCCATTTGACCAATGACTTGGTAATCGATGGTCATGGTTATCCTTGGAATTTGGGCGTACCCCATTTTCACACAACTCCATACCTATGTTCAGTAGGAACATCATTTGGAATTGATATAGAAGTGCCATGTTTGATTTAAGAAAGTAGCTAGATTCCCAAGATTTGAATGTGATATAGAACAATGGATAGATACACACATAGGATTTGATTCGCATATAGACAGAGATTGATGGAGATACATGATAGCGATAGCATTGGATACACGGGATAAGATAGATACAATGATGTATCTGATCTGCCAGAGATGAGACAAGTGGTTGGCTTATACACAGATGTGTATGCGTACGTATCCAGTAGGTTTTCCTCCCTGTCTCTCTCGCTCTTTAAAAAATGTACATGTTTGAAGCGAATTGCAGTAGCATTCAACGATACTCAACGTGTGTACTATTTTGCACTCGTGTGATGCACATGTATATCTATAATGCATGGTGCTGATGGATATGATTATATATTGATGATATTGTGTGTACTCACATGATCCTCTATGTCCAGATTCGTGCATGCATGTATACAAATACACACATGTGCAGATGCACCTCCACTCGTTGTTAATCCTGCCTATCAGACAGTCAACACTTGTGCACTTAAACATACCTTTGAACACGTGCAATCTCTTCCGAGAGGTGCTTTTTGAGCTGACTTCCAGTAGTAGAGGCGAACTCAGGCTGAATTTGAGTTCAGGTACTGTACATGAGTTTTATATCATGTGTATCCATCATTATGATTCATTATGTGTATATATATATATATCATCATATTCTTGGTTCTTTACCATAATTGGTAAATATCATGATCATCATATTGTTTTGGGGATGTATACTGTAATATTTATCATCGTATAAGGGGATGTATCAATATATATATATATCATCAGATATCTATCCCCATCATGTCATCCTATTGTTGGTTCCATGTAAGGTTGTTGTTCTGAGGTGTTTAGATAGGCCCTTGACGATCGCAACGACCCAAGCCACACCAAGGCCACCTCAAGTGGAAGCACCAAGGGTCGCCAAATCGACGCTCGATTTTTTTTGTTTCGAAAGCGGTGCAAGCTTTCAGGGGAAGTGAAGAGAATGCATGGGTTACTGGTTTAAACTACCAACATATGGGGGTACACAATGGCAAACATATTTTTTTTCTATATAAACAAAAAAAATCAAAAAGATACTTTTTAAACTACAAGACAATGAATTTCAGTAATTAGAGGCAACATCATTGAAGGCCATGGCCTTGTGACTTCACCAAGTGATGGTCAGTTGGCACACTTTCATGAATCTTGCATGTTCTTTCTTGGGCAAATCAGTCAAAACTCAAGGAAATTGTTGTTTCTCTGATTCATTAAATGGAATCACAAAAGATATTGGAAGATGCTCAAACCATGTCAAAACGACTCAAGACATCCTCGAATGTCCGTCCCACATTCATATGTATTCACCCCCATTCTACTGTATGGTTCCAAGTATGTGTGGTTATCCTTTACGAACCCATGGTTTCTGGGGGGTGTTGAACATGAACGAGGGAAGGGAAAAGAACGTCCAGACCAGCCTCAGGACATCCTGTGGATTGTCCAGGACTGCTGTATCTTCGACGGGGCCCTTCCCCTTCAGCTGCTTTATGAATCAACCAAAACAGGATTTATGTAACCATGAACCACAGGGATTTCCATGGGACTTCATGGGGATTTTTTGGGATATTGTTATGTTTGTGGGAGTTGGAAACAACCACATTAAATTTGCACCATTTTGGGGTGGATCATCCCCATGTTCCTGTGTTTGATTCGTTACATCCAACCGGTTTTGGCAGGTCAATCCTGCCATGAGTTAAACACCATAGAAGCCTTGAATCCCCGCTTTTCAATTCCGTTGTTTTGTCTATCAAATCAATGAGTATCATAGAAGGTTTAAGAAGGTTTAAGAAACATGTTGAATTCAATTGAAAACGGCACTCCACAGTTTAGGAACATAGAACACCAGAAAACCGAGCGCAAACAAGATACTGAAGGAAGAAACACATATGGATTTTAGACCTAAATCTTCCCAACAACATCAATTCCCCATGATTACACACTTTTTAATTGTTTGATATTGTTTTTCCATCTGTGCCAAATGATCCAGTTGGAGCTTTCGTGATACGACAGGAGATCTGCGACATGGGCGACCTGGTGAGCGCCACGGAACGCGGCTTTCTCCGGGTGGAGCGGAAGATTACCTCGCAGCTGGGATGGGAAAGATGGGGGTTTCCATGAATGTCGGGTGATATATATATATAGATGTATATATATATATATATATATATGTATATATATATATGATTATATATAGAACATGATATAACATGTGCATATTTGTGCATATGTATGTATATATGAGATTATATGGGTCTGTCTAAAAATGGGGGATACCCCAACAGTTGCTATTTAATAGGCAATAATTAGAATGATAAACCAGAGGAGTTAGGGACCATGTTTTCAGACAAACCCATAGCAATAAATGGGAGTACCCAAAAAAATGATGGTTTCAAATGGAAAATCCCATGAACATGGATGATTGAGGGGATTTGAGGGGTAAAACCACCCCCATTTTAGGAAACCCCGAGATGATGAGAATCATGTGGGATCCCACCTAATGTCAGCAGCCCCAGGTCATCACCATTTTTATGGATGGGATTTCCCAATCATCCCCAAATGATAAGATTATGTTGGTCTCCGACAGTAGACGGAATTATGGAATGGAAACTTATGGATTTCGTGTGATTGCAGGGTTCACGTGATGCAAAATTGAGGATTCCACCATCAAAATATGGGAAACCATTACATGAAATTGTGGAAACAGTGGAGTTGTCTGCGATTTTAGGAGATTTTATGCGGACAAGTTAGAATAGAACATGGAACTATAAGGGTATAAGCAAAGCAAATGGGATTTCTTAGGAGTTGCAAGCAAAAAAAGCAAAGTTGTATTGTATCTTTCAATGTTTCTCTTTAAGAGCAAAATACGTTGATTCACAGAATCAGGACAAGTGTGGAGCTTTGACATATCTCACCAGCAGAAAAAAAGGAAGTTATGTGTCTTAACTAACAAAATATGGGGGTGTAGTATGTGATTCTGTGCAACTAACAGAAATGAGTGATGATTTTAAGCAGCAACAACTCTGCGTTTGTGCTGGTGAAGTCAGCATTGAAAATCATCGAAACATCCAACAGTGGAGGGACCTCCAAGACCATGATCAGTTCCGGAAACAATCCTATCAACATGGTGGGTATCTGAATTTTGGTGACATCCTTGGTTTGAAATATTTCAACTGAAACTTGGCAGTGTATCCTAAAAAAAATGATCCTCATATCAAGGGGATCAAAGGGAGGGACAATTAGTCCAGTTGGTTGATGATTACAGGGTTTTTACGGCAATCAAATGATGAAATTGAGGTATTATCATATGTCCATCCGAACCCCCATCACACAACGTTGTCCAGGGATTTTGGATAGAATTTGAAACTCTTCTTATTTCTTGCTAATGAACCGTGAGGGAAGTACGTGCCTTGTTTTTTCCCACTCCGATTCCTCGACTGACAAATGAAGCTGTGGCTGACAAGGCCTGCAGATATGAAGGTGTGTCGGTCAGTGCTCAGTGACATTGCAGAAGGCTTGGGCTGGGATGAAGGATTTTTCATGTGGTAAAACATGGTAAACCCAAAGGCATAGACTATAGACCATCCCAAATTTCGATTTAGTGTTGCGGGTCTGGTCTGGTTTGCAAGAACCCCATGGTTGGATTCTCTATTGGCTTGAACAGATTACAATTGAAAAGAGTCCCACCCCCAGAGGATTGTGGTATATCGATGCCTTTGAGGTTGGTGCCTGGTGAAGTTCGTGTTTTTTTTTCCCCTATTCCTCAATCTCTACAGGGTTTACAGTAGGTTGTCCTATGTAGTCGTCAGTGATTTATTTTTCTTGAAGATCCTGGTCGGAAATGGGTTGCTTTAACTTTAGCCGGTGGCGTGGGCCAATTTGGGCCACCCTGTCACCAGGAATGGCATACATCCACAGTTGTGACATCATCCACGCAGACCTCACTGGCCGCAATGTGCTTCTGAGCAACGTGGATTCAAGTGGTGCACCGACAGGGTATGACCCTAGGTTGGCATCCTAATGCGGAATGAATAGGTTTATACATGTTTATAATGTTTTTTTAGCAAACTAATGGGCTGTTTTGTGTTCTTTTTGTTGCATGATATCGGTTTAAGCTTGGCCAACGAAGGATGAAGCCCAAGAGGAGCTAAGCCGCTAAGCTTGGCACTTCGTATCACATCGTCATCATCTCAGGTAGCAATTCCTCAGAAGTGGGCTTTGGCGCCAAGGCCATGGCCGGTTGGTGCAAGCTATGCTCCGTAGATGCCCATAGGTGGAACACACTGATCAAGGGGGAATCATTATGACATGACCTCGTTCACTCGGGCAGGTCAAAACTTGTGGGAGGCCTCCCCCGGCCCAGGGACCACAGTGGACTGGTAATTTGAAGGAGAAAGCCATCAATTTTCGGACATGACCAGTTGGACTGGAGCCGTTCCCATAAACAGCATAATTACGATATATTACGATTGACATATTATTTCGGAATGGCTCAAGTACTCATTCAGTGGCGGTTACCATTTTGCTGGTTCAAAAATTAAAATGATAGTGGTGGATGGAGAAAAAACCTGTGAATGGAGAGTTTATCAACGACCATTTGGGTATCACTCATGTTTTTAAACGTCCTTAGCGGCTGCTGCCCGATGTCGCTGCTACCGGATACCCAGAAAACGGGAAGATTGCGTCTGGCATTGACTTCTGATTTTTTATTGGGAGTGTTTCACCAACGAATTGCAGCACGTCTTGAATCGTGGCTCAGCTGGGTGGTCATTTGTCCCTCTTGGATCCACAGTAAACTCAGACAGCTCAAAGATGCTCAAAGGGCAATAGCATAAGGAGGATCATCCCAGGGAATACTTGGAAGTGCTTCATAAGTCTGGATTCTGGTGAAGCTATTGCATAACATCCCACATAAAGCAGTGGCTTTTGTTTGCTGACATGGTACGAGATGGATCTGAAACTGATTGGGATGATGCTCCTGTTTTAAACCCCGAAATAGAAGGCAGATGGATGTTCATCCCCCAAAATATATCAAAATATAGCATTGTAGGTTTTGACCCAGTGGCACACAATGTTTGGAATGCCTGATTTCAGTCCGACATATTTGTCAGGGAAAGTTGCACAAACTACCCTCCGATAATCAATTTCCCATTGAGGAAAAAAACATTTGCAATATGGCGATTTCCCACCTAACATCACCTAACCATGTTTGATTGCCGAAAGACATTTACCCTCTGGTAGTTACCCTCTGGTAGTCAAACATGGCAACTGAAAATCTATGATTTGAGTTTATAGTCATTTATAGTTGATGTTCCAATTGTAATCATTGCAACCTCCACTTTTTTGAAGGGGATTTCCAATTGTCATGTTTGATTACCCGGAGGCTCAAACAACACAGTGGAACCACCCGGCAGGTGGCTGACTTTGGCCTTGCGAGATATTCCATAGGCGGCACTTTGGTGGGGAGCCATTAAAACACCCTCGTTGATGTAGTTCCTATAGTGGGATTTGTTGAACTACTACCTGGTGTCTTGGGGATTTTGTCCCATTGTAGGAGTACCTCTTAATCAACCAGTATAATCCAGTATAAAGTGATGGAATGGGGGATACTTTTCACGGTTTGTTTAGTTTATGTTTTTAAGTTTATGTCTTTTATTCTTATTTGGTTTATTAAACCAACCGAAAACTTTGTGATTCCATCAGAAATGTTGGCTTGCATGCTGGATATAGATAGCATATACACCGGCAAATTGGGAGTTTTCGGAACAACAGAAATGAGGGTACATACATAGCAATTACACAGCAGGTAAGTTGAACCATGTTTGACCAACAACAGTGGGGATTAAGATCCTGGATGTTTGCTCTCCAAGTGACTCAGGGGCTGTTAGCAGAGATTGCACATGAGCCCACAAGCACCAAAACTGCGAAGAGCCATGGCTATCCTCCAGGTGTATGATGTGTAATACGATTATATTATGATGATATTACAGTATACAGTATATATATACACATTATAAATTATATAATATTATATGTATGTAGACAATGTTCCTTCGCATGGGCATTACAGGCCTGGAAATCCAAAATGTGCTGATGAAGTACAAGGAAATGATTAAAAATCTGGGGGTGCTTTTCACGAAGGTCAGTTTGTATGGGGTAGCGTCAATCAACCTTGTCAGCATGTGATTGGTTTCATATGGGTATGCCTGCAGATGGCACATAGTTAGCCTGAAAATGGTGCTATGTTTGGACAAATCCAGTTGGTGTACGGAATCCTGATTGTGAAAGGCATACACACACACCAACGCGCACACACACACACACACGCACACACACACACACACGCACACACATACACACACGAAAACACACACACATGTTTTTCTTTCCCGGCCAGGTTGCAACAAACACCACACAAGTTTGTAAGATGCTGTCCAATTATTTGTTTGGTACACATCATATGTATACAATTGTATACACATTATGTATTTGGATGAATTACAATAACAGAGACGTCACTAGAACGATGTTTAGTAGGGAGCATTATCCCCAAATGACCTTATTGAAGTCATTTCAGGTTGGTGAATATCTTTCAGCCAGATATTTTGTATATCATATAAGTTAAGTCATTAATATAGGTATATAAATACAGTTTATAGATATATACATGCATATGTATGTGTATATACATATACATCTACATGTTGCATAGATATATGATAGATACTGTCAAAGTGACACTGGTAGCTGTCCACCTCCAAATCCCAAGTGGCCCTGCCACTTCCTTGCGCTCTGCGGCTTTTCCCCAAAGCCGCTGCCGTCAGAT
>BGPT01000285.1:123820-143407 GCA_003297045.1 Symbiodinium sp. clade C Y103
TGAGGGATGTTGATCACGTCATCAACCTGGCCGCAAAGGAGACAGCGTTTGTGTTGATGTAGATTGTTGTCAACCGCGCCTCCCCAGTCAAGTGCACACGCTTGTTTCGGAGCTGCGTGATGGTCAGGCCGCAGCCTTCCTGTCGGTGCGTTTCTTTGGAAATGGAGGCTCGACGAAGATGTTTTTTTNAAGTGCACACGCTTGTTTCGGAGCTGCGTGATGGTCAGGCCGCAGCCTTCCTGTCGGTGCGTTTCTTTGGAAATGGAGGCTCGACGAAGATGTTTTTTTGTTGTTGCGCCTTACGCTTCCGGGTTGCACGAGGACCTCGCAGGAAGCTGACATTACCCAGAGAAACAACAACAACAACAACAACAACAACAACAACAACAACAACAACAACAATGGTCGAATGTTGTTGTAAGAAGCCGGCGGGCGGGCGGTACCGTTGACGNCAACAACAACAACAACAATGGTCGAATGTTGTTGTAAGAAGCCGGCGGGCGGGCGGTACCGTTGACGGGCCTGAAGAGTTTGTTTACCAGCATCCGCAAAAAACAGTGACGGTAAACAGTTCAGGCGCAATGAGGCTTTGGCGCAGGGCGCGAGGAGCAGCGCTGCCTGCCGGGTTGTCTTGGGCTTTTCTTTTTCAGATGCTGCATTTTGGTATGTTTTTTTTTTTGGGCGCCGCTGTTGCAAAAGATTCCGCGCGCCTGGTGAGCGAGCCGGCGCGACCCGAGAACCTCGTTCAGTCCAGGTTCGATTTGGAATACACGCGTGGATTAATTTGGCGTGCCTGTAGGAGGCCTTCCTGCTTTGAATCTTTGATGACAATACGCGGGCTGATTTTGCCCCATGCATTGCTTCTCAAAGACTACGCCAAACAAGGCTTTTGTCATTGACACAACGCATTAGTATAGCAGGTACACGACGCTTGGATTGTTTTTCAACAACCGATGTTATTCAGATGTTGAAAGCTATCTCTTCGATAAGCACCGTACCGGCAAGTGCAGGGCTGCTGGCGGTTGGACCTTGCACGAAGGCAGCAAACGGGCGTGCAAAATTGGAGGCTATTGTCTGAAAATTTTGCCGAAGTTGGAGAAGAAGGCGCTATGATGTCAGATTAGTGCGTTGTCTAAAGGCTCTACTGGTCACCTTGTTAATGTCATTAAGGACGGTGCTGGCAGTGCTGTTTGAGGCTGCGCCTCATACAGATGTCGAAAAATACAAGGTGCGGGGATGCTTCCATGTGTTTTTTTGGAAATCCATGATGAAATTCGTTTGCTATGCCTCTACTCACACTCTCGGGTGCACATGTTGGCTGCTCTTCTTGTCGATTGCCAAGGATCACGCCGGGCGGATCCGTGCTGCCTCGCAACAAATCACTGAGGCCATGTCGCTCTTCAAGACATGGCAAATACCAGTCAAACATGCCAGTTGATTGGTTGGTGCACAGGGGACAATTATCAATATACGATACATATATCTATATATATATATATATATATGTGTGTGTGTGTGTTATATTTACATATATATATATATATGTGTGTGTGTATATATATATATATAAGTACATCTAAATACATTTATCTATACATGTATATATACGTTTGTTTAGACAAAGATTTTTTACATACGTATTCAACATTATTCAACAGCACATGATGTATGATACATCATGACAAATGATGTAACGTGTACAAAATCTCCCAATCAATGTGCTCCCTGTCCCTGGTGCCCATCCCATGGCTCAAAGATTTTAACGCCACGGTACGACTTCCAACTTGCACTGAGGCCGCAGCGTGCGTCAATGTGACCATTCCACCATCTGAGATTGCAAGATGGTGATTATACGCGGAAACCGTGGGAATATGACCGGTATACGGGAGGAGTTTTGGCAGCCGGCACACAAAACTGACGCGGTCACGAGGCGCAGCTCGAAGGTGCAGCAACATGCCTTTACCTAGGTGGCAGCGGTGCGCAAAGGGATCTGTCTGCAGAAGAAGCGCATGCACTAAGAATGTCGCACTGTCAGCGACTCCCGAGAGAAATTGCGACCAACCAAGGTTTGTTACTAAAATCACAAAGTCGAATTAGCATGAGAAAGGCTTGAGTTCCCAGAACTTCAAGGATACGACAAGTCGCCTGATTTGTCTGGGAAGCGTATCCCAGATTCGTTGAACCCGCAGCGGCACATCGTCTGGCAGATCCCGCGCCCAGCTGAGAAGTAGCCGGGTGGACCAACAGTGGAAGCTATCTGTCGGATATGTTCCTCCAAACCACATTGCGGTGTGGTATATATCGGCTAAACACTTCCCATGTAGAGGGAGTAGGTTCCGGGTGCTTTGTGGCAAGCAAGCAGAAGCGTGGACCCCTTCTGACTTTGTTGACCGTGACCAGTTTGTATTTGTGCGTCCAGCATACCCTCAATGTGATCCCCGGCTGACACAGAGTTTGGGCCAAGTGTTCTACCACCAGGTAACACAGAAGGTCCGCCTGGATTCCCGTCTTCGGCCAAATACCTCCGGACGATTGGCGCCAATTCATCAGAAGTCCGATGTACGTGGCATTTCAGTCCGCCGGCCATGCCAAGCATTGGTATTAGTTGCGGTTCACCTGTGAATCCGACTGCTTCCATCCAGATCTGGAAGTTGTTGCGGGGTTAACGCCATCCTCCTCTGGATCTTCCTCTCCCATTGAATCATCAGGCTCCGGGTCGGGCTTCGCCATGTCTAGCTGGGATGACTCTGAGCGCAACTTGAGGCTCCCAGCCGCTCAGCAATCAGTCTGAGACATCCAGTGTCTGCCAGGTGTCGCCTGCATACATGCGAGTTGGTTTGAAGAGACAGACTGCACACTGGGCACCCTTACCGCGCAAAAATAGTACAAATTTTGGCTCTGCGGCTAGAAGCAAAGTATCACTGTTACTACCAGTAGTACTGCACAAGGCCGTGGCGGAAGTTTCAAAGATAGGAAACCCATAGGAGAGGTTGGTTGTTGTGAATCATGGATGACAGAGCGAACCCACTGATGGACCGACAAGTGGTTGGAGGCAGCGCAGTGTAGTTGTAGTCGCAGTCATAGTCGTAGTTGTAGTTGTAGTGCAATGCAGTTGTAGTTGTAGCTGTAAATGTAGCTGTAGTTGTAGTTGTAGTTGTGGTTGTTGTAGAGTCTAGTGTAGCGTCGTGTCGTGTAGTGTGGTGTAGGGTGGTTGCAGTGTAGTGCAGTGTGCGTAGTGTAGTGTGTAGTTTGTGGTGTAGTTGTAATGTAGTGTAGGTTAGTTGTAGTTGTACTTGTAGTTGTAGCTGTAGTCGTAGTTGTAGTTGTAGTGCAGTGTAGTTGTAGTTGTAGCTGCAGCTGTAGCTGTAGTTGTTGTAGTTCTAGTTGTAGTTGTTGTAGTTGTAGCTGTAGTCTAATGTAGTGCGTGTAGCGTAGTGTAGTGTAGTGTAGTCAGTGTAGCGTAGCGTAGCGTAGCGTAGCGTAGCGTAGGGTAGGGTAGGGTAGTGTAGTGTAGTGTAGTATATATAGAGTTGTGTAGTGTAGTCTAGTCTAGTCTAGTCTAGGCTAGTCTAGTCTAGTCTAGTTGTGGGTGCAGTGCAGTGCAGTGTGCATAGTGGAATGTGTAGTTTGTGATGTAGTTGTATAGTAATGTAGCGTCATGTAGGTGTAGTTGTAGTTGTGGTTGTAGCTGTAGTTAGTGTGATGTAGTGTAACGTAATATAGTTTAGTGTAGTGAAACGTTCCGAAACAAAGCAAGTCTGCGAGACCTCCTCAATTTTCGAAGCTGACAACATCAAAAACGAAGCAATTCTGCACGGCTTCCTCCAAAAATGGAAGGTTGAGTGTGCAGCTGACAGCCTCGCACCAATGCGTTTTGCGATTTTTCCACTCCATCTCTCTAAAGTACTGCGTCTGCCACGAAAAAATGAATCGGGGTCATACGAAATGCTGCACCTGTCACGCAAAATCATCTTAGCAAACCTGATGATCTGATGCTGCAAAATGCAACCCCTCTCAGGAAAGCAGCGCCCTGACCTTTGAACATGTCTGATCGATAAGTCTCTTGTACAGCGCCTGCCACTTAAAATGCATCTGTGCGGATCTCTTCCAATGTCCCATGCCTACCATCGTTTTGGAAAATGCAACAAAGTCCACACGTTTAGCTCACTTTTGACAAGGTGCACACTCCCTGGCGCCTGCCACGCAAAACCACATCCAAACCTCAAAAAGTGGTCCGAGACCCTCCGTTATTGACACATTTGACTTCAAAATGTGCTTCGCGCCACAACGGCGCGCACTTTTTTTCAACATCTCAACTTCCAAAAGTGCTCCGACGCTGAAGTGCTTTGCACATTTTGACTTGGAAATGTGCTTCGCGCCACAGCGGCGTGCACTTTTCCCACATTTCAACTCCCAAAAGTACTCCGAACCTGAAACCTCTTCTTTATTTTGACGTCAAAATGTGCTTCGTGCCACAACGGCGTGCAATTTTTGATCTTCCATTTGCCCAGATCGTTCCGCACCCGCCGCTTTAGCGAGCCTACTTTTCGACCCTCCGGAGCCACAAATATTGGAAAAACACAGTGTTTCGCGACTTTCCTACCTTTTCGCACACTTTTACCTTCTCTCGTCTGACTTTCTCCTGTCTGATCTTCTCTCTTCTGACTTTCTCCTGTCTGAGCTTCTCTTTGCCGTGGCTCTTCCCATTTTGTCTTTTCCATCTGTCCATATTGTCGGAAGTTTGACTGCTAAACTTCCTCCGGCTATTGAACACTCAAATGTTATACAATTTGAAATGCCCATGTCCTTCTGCCCACCAGTGCAGCAGTGGCGATCTCATGCCTCCCGGGTAACTGTGCGCAAGGCTCCGGCATGCCGACGTAAATAGAGAATTTCTTTTGTCCGGCCAATCATGCCCAACAAAGCTCGTGGCTCTAGCTGAAAGCTGTTCCACAGTCCGCGACTCACAGGGAGGCAGAGCAACACGTGATCAACTGTCCTTCCTTTAATGCCAAGGCTTGTACCAACATGAATTCGCCCCAAAATTTCGGCTCCAGAAATTGTTTTTAGCATGCGTTTGACAGCCAACACATTGAGTGCGCACCGCGCCCGGCAGCGACACAGAATTGCAAGTGCTGCCCACGTCTTGCTAAGGAACAAGCAGTTGCTGCGTAGCAGAAAGATGGCAGAGGGCACCATCCTGGGCTGCTCTGCAAAGTCCTCAATGTAGCTATTGAAAGAAAAAACTTTTGAGACCGTCAGACTGTCAGACCCTCCATATCTTTCAAACTAGATTTTGATGTTGCTCTTTGATGGCGGTGTCACACGTACACTCCATGATCGGGGGCGGGGGGAGAAGAGTGTTTATTTGGAGAATGTGATGAGAATGTTCCTGCTTCTTCGCGCTTGCGAAGGGCCTCTTCGCGTTCGCGAAGGCGTGCTGCAGCCTCTTCCGCCTGATTCTTTTTTTGGGTTTGTGGTGTGCTGTGCATTGTGTTTTCTCGTTTCTTACCGGGGCACCCGACTTTTGCTCCTTTGCGCAGCATGGATCGCTTAGCTTGGTCGCGTCGGTCTTTCTTGGCGAGGATGACAAGGGATTGAAAAAGATATGTGGCTTTCTTTTTTTGAGGACCGGACGCCGCTCTTGCCCCTTCCCATGGGCCCGGATCTTCGCGCGAGGAAAACACTGAAAAAAATCAAAAAAGGCTGCGGAAAGAAGCGGAATTCAACAAGGTTTGAGTGCATGTAGTGTTGTGACAATATTGCACGGTGACGGCAGCTCTCTGCAAATAAGGTGTCAAGCAGAATGTGCTCCCTGCAAAATGATAGAAAACCAGTTGGGTCACAAAATGGCAGGATCCAGGAAGCGATTTCCGACAAAATGAATCTAGATTTGGGATGGTTTATGAGCCCAGAAGGCAGCCAAATCATAGTGTCATAGTGGATATTTCAACAAGGGTACTCAAACATGCCCCCGTCCTGAAAAGCATGTCGGGGACTTCAACCCATGCAAATCTCTTGTCGCAGGCCTTCAAAAACATAGCCATTTTTGTTTGCAGTTCCACTGCGTACAGCTTCAACATTGATGTGACGGGGCGAGGGGGAGTTAGCGTAACTTGTGACATTGCGTCGGATGGCTGTTTTTCTTTGAAGAACCCGGTATGTATTTACACATTGAATTGTATATATATATATAGAGAGAGAGAGAGAGGGAGAGGGGGAGGCAGGCAGGCAAACAGACCGACAGATCGACCGAGCGACACCGACGGACGGATGGACGGATGGACGGAGGGAGGGACGGACGGACAAACCGACCGACAGACAGACAGATGGATAAATAGATACCTAGATAAGATGTAGATATGCATGTAGATATGCATGTAGATGTATGTATTGTAAACATATGGCACTATATATTATATATACACATAGTATCCCACAACACAAAACGGTTGCGGGTTCAATGGTTTGATATGCCCATTTCGCAAAATGACTGTGGCTACATGGTCTTGTTTTCCATAATATTGCTCAATAAATGCTCCTGTCAGTGATGGCTTCACCCAGTAAGGTTCACCAAAAAAGTTTCGCCAGAACGTTGTTCTTCTTTATATTCAAAGATCTTTCCATTGCCCATGTTTTTTTCCTTTAGAGTCAAGATCCTTCTGAAAACCCATTTCTGGATTGCTGCAGCTTGGGAATTTTGGTCAAGAACCAGCCCTTCTCCTCCTGTTTCGCCTTCTCTAAATGCTTCTGCAGCGTTTCTTGAATCCCGGATTTGTACCTCCAGCGCTGATCGTCTCATTGAACGAACTATATAACTGGGATGATCTGGGCACTGGGATTCTGTAGTTACGACGTCTCGATCCTCTTGGTAGAAGTCACCAAGAAGCACGGCTTCGAGAAGGGTGATCTTTTTATCTACAGCACTGATGGGATGCAGATGTATACAGGATGTACTGTTTGTTCATGTGTGTTCTGGAATGTGTGTTCACAATCTGTGTTCACAATGTGTGGATGGATCAATGCCGTGCGCGTATTTTTCGTGGCAACATAGGTTCTGACACATCCCCATTTCATCCATGTCATCAAGGCACGATGTAAGCGCGCCAAAAAACATGTTCATCAACAAGAATCATGAACTAAAATATAGAACAACCATCGAACAAGACATCTTGCTCAAGAACCAAAGGCCCCAAGAAAGGCCTTTGAATTCTTTTCTCTGTCATAAACCAAACAAGAATCACACCAAATGGCTCTGAAAATAGGGTACCTCAAATCTGATGGTTGAAGTATTCCTTCATTCCTGGAAAAAGCATGTCGTAGTCGCTATTGGTAGCCATTTTTTGTAACCCTGTATAAAAACTATAAGTCTAACCAACTAACTATACATGTTTGCTTAATCAAACTTGATTATGGAACACCTTTTGGGTACCCAACAATTGATGGTCAATACTTTTGCATGATGAAATCTGAGGTCCCCTGGTCTCAAATGTTCGCCGGTGCGTATTTCTTGACCCATAAATCTTCCAAGTACTAATAAACTTTCGTAGAACCCCTACTGGGAAGCACAATCCATTCTCAATTTCATCCAGAACTGTACCATCATAAAAGTGTCAGAAACCATTTATAAGCAACAACTATATGTACCAAGCATATTCATTGAACACACACAGGCAAACAAATATTAACAACTATAAATGAGAATATATGGAACTACATCACTATAGATTAGTTTCATAGTATCATAAGTTCCATGAATTTGTGATTTGTATGTAACTAATCCAGTGCCATTCAGCCCGAGATTCCCGAGACTCCCGAGACTCCCGAGACTCCCGACTCGCCACCAGGCTTCCAACGGACCGGCGGCTCAAAGACCTTGGAAGCGGGGAGGTTTTTGTTGGGGGCACAAACGAGGATATGAACCAACAAGAAATGTGATCTAGAATCTAGCACAAAATTATATATATATATTGTATATATATATATATATACGTGTATGTAGGAGTCCCAAAAAGGATCTGTACATTGTACATGTCTATTATCATGTCTATCTCTTGGGGGGCTACTATTTACAATGTGTACATATTTATATACATGTGTAAAATGCAGACAGTTGCGGGGTTCCTTCTTGTATCAACTTCACCTGTGATCCTTTTGCTGGTAAATGCCACCATTTCAGCTGAAGAGCAAAATCCCAAGCAGAAAGGAAAGCTCCAAGGATTCTAGGGACTTCTGACACCCTCCAGAAATGCATTTTATCTTGTTCAAAATCTTCCATTTGTGTTTATTTGCAAATTGCAAATCGAATCGCACTTGAAAAACCAACGGGTTTCCCAGCCTTCCATATTTGGGGTCGTCCAAAAACAAGACCAATAGTTTATTGGCATTGTCCGCATTAAATTGCAATTTTGAAGTTCTACCCCATTTCGGACAAATTCATTTCATTCCAGAAAAACCTGGTACGAGTACCCTGAACCCATTCAAATGGCCACTTTGCCGCGTATCCTCCATTTTCAGACACACCCAAATATCATCTTGCTAGTTTTATATCCCATCATATTCGCATAACATGGTTGGTTTCCCAATTAAATCTCCATCGATATGTGTATATATACATATATATATATATACATACTATATATATATACCTATATATATTAAGTCCCTCATTGGTGGCCATCGAATCCCCATTGAATCCCCTTTCGAAATCCCATATGTTGTCCCTGTTTTCCCCATTGAATCCCCTTGAATAGTCCCATCAAATCCCGATCAAATCCCATCAAATCCCCAATAAAAAAAGTCCCATTAAATCCCAAGAAGTCCCATTGAGTCCCCATTGAATCCCCACTAAGTCCCCACTAAGTCCCTATTCTCCCCATCAAATCCCCATCAAAAAGTGCCTGATTTGATGATGGTTGCTGACCACCCTGCCACCAGCTGCGGTTTCGCATCGCTTTTTCAGCTCCAGTCCGTGCTGTCAGGTCCTGTCGCGGCGATGATGCGACGCTGCTGGTGGTAATTTCTCTGGGGATCCAAGGGATTTCATCAAGAGAAATGGTGATTTTATGGAATTTATCCCAGAACAAAGGCGATTGAATGGGATTTAACCAACAACAATGGGGATTTAGTTGATTTAACCAACAACAAAGCAGGGTGGTCTCGGGATTTAGGCTTCAACAATATCATTATCATCATTAGCAAGAACAACAGCAGCAACGAGGACATCAACGAACAACAATGAGATGCTCTTCATTCGGAAAAATAACAGAGCATCTTCATGAGTTTGTTCATTGAGGCCCGGATCAAGACGCTGGTTGCCAGGTTTTAACGTCTTAGTCAGCAGGTCACTGGAAATTTTGACAGCCGACAGTCGGACAGTGTTCGTTGGAACCCCAGAGTTTGGTGATGTTCGCATTCATCCATACCATTGCTGCTTAGTCTAACTTTCCAAGGCCTATCCGCTTCCCATACCTCTGGCTTCCCATACCGCACAGCTGTTTAGGGAACTCATCATGGGAAGCAACCATGGGTTCATGGTGTTCCTATCATCCCCTAAGTTCTGGTGCATTGATCCTAAAGAATTTGGGTAACGTTGACCAAAAGCCATTTCAGTCCTTTTGGCCCGGAAGTCATCTGGATGTATGTGGTTCATATCGACTTCTTAGATATGATCCTACACCACCAACCCTTCCAGAGTTTGTCATGCCTTCAACAACTTCATCGGAAAAAACGGCACTCCCCTCTAGCTGCGTTAATAGCGGGACAACTAAACCAAGGCATTTGAATCCTGGGGCAATGTTTCGCACCCCCAGAAACCCAGGCTTCACAGGGGATCTGTTCCTGTCCGGCTTCTTCAGGGCTTGAGATGAGTGGGATGATGTTGATGTACAGGAGGATTCTCACCCCAGTTTCTGCGCCATGATATTTGAGTCGTCCTGCATCTACAATAGGGATTCCTTCCCGTAGCCTTACGGACCTTAGCTCGCCTGCAACGAAGTTACGTTTTGCTGAACATTGCTTCGCGTATTTTCGTGTATCATCCAAAAATAACACTAATAGTAATAGCAATAAATAACTACATATATACACATACATGGTATCTGCATGTATTTGCAATGTAACATATTTATATACACAAAATATCACATTTGTGAATGTTACTGTTTATGTGTTTTTAATGTTCCTCCATGTGTGCTTAAAAATTGACCCATTTACATTCGCAGCGGTGTACCATCTCACGATGGTTTACCACTAACCCTCAACAGGAAGTGGTTCGTAAACGGTTCGTAATTGCATGCAACTTTGATGGTGGAACATGCTCGAATGTGGTCGCTAGAATGTTTATGCTTCGTAATGTTGGTTGTTGGTTAAACTAAACCAAAAGAGTCGTTCATAATCTTGATGTATTGAGGAACTTTGTGGATCCTCAAAATGAGCGGCCCTGTGTGGGTCTAGATACTCTTTATATCTCTTTATGGGTGATCCCTATCGTCACTGTGGCCCGCCTGATTCAGTGACACTTTTGCGCCACCTGTCAGGAAACAACCCCATGCAGGGCAGCTAGGGATGATTTACTTGGGCCGGACTGTGACGGGGTATGTTGGGGTTGTCAATGGTAACAATGGCTGATAATCATAACCATTGTGAATACTGGCTGATAATGGGCAATACTGGGTTACTAATAATCGATGACAAGATTGACACATACTGTATCTATTAACAATGTGATAGTGGCTATTAATGGATGCAATCATAGGTTGATAATAGTTCTTAAAGGGTATGACTACACAGGGGATTATGACCCCCAAGTTGGGAGATGGGCCGGTAAAACGATAGTAAAAAATCGTGAAAAATCACCACTTAACCCCGTCTGCCACACCTTGTAAGCCTGTTGGCACTTGGATGATCGACCCCCACGAATCGTAACTGGCTAAGAAGTTTCCTTGTAAGCTGAAAAAAACGGAACAAACCCACGAATTGGGGACGCACTTCTCATGATCATGATTTCAGTCAACTACAAACTGGTCATTGGTGGTAGATTCTATGAGTATATACATGTATCTTTTCCGTTTGGTGGTTTAAGCCCATCTCAAAACTATTAGTCTTGGAAAGAATCACCATGACAAACTAATGAGCCCAATTGGCAGCAAGAATTCACCCACACAGAAACCCGTGCACTGATTTGTTCCAACTTTGGGACTGGTTTGCAACCAGACTCAGCAGTTCGTCTAGTACTTTGCCTCACTGGTGTTTTTAGAGGTCCACTGAAATAAATCCGTCCATGATGGCTGAAATTCACGCATTTACCCACATTCACCAAAGCTTTGTTTGGATTTAAACCTCATATTTTACGCATTGAAATTGCATCTTTGGTGGGGCTCAAGCATGTTCAAACCATTGTTTGATGGATGAACCATGCTAGCTACCCATTCTTGATGTCCAAATCGTGTCACATCATGGTTAGTCATGTTTGGGGTTTGTGTTGGTCAAATCCCACTTGTTGGTTAAAAACTCGGTACGACACCTGTGAAACCGAGCAGAGCGGTGGATCAAGCACCTACGAGCTGCAGGACTGGACAGGGAGGACCGGGAGGACCGCACTTTGGGGGATTTTCGGCCACCATTTTTGGGGGAGTTGAAGCCTGTTGAAGCATCCCAAAATCAGAATTCAAGAATTTAAGATCCAGAGTGGGTTGGGGGATCTAACTCTACAGTGGGATTTGAGCCACTAAAATGATTAAGATGTTTACAGCCGGAAAGATGATGAGGAAACCTGCAAAAGTGGTGACGTGGCCCAAAATAGGAGCGATTGACACCACCATGACAGACTTGGAATAATCCGGGATGGGTCAAAAGCATGCACCCCCTAACATCAAAATCGCTGATAAATGGCAATTTCAACCCCTAGAAATGGAAATGTATAGGATATTGTAAGTATTGATCCACAGCCAACCAGATCCACACGGAGCTGTGGGCTCTGTGAACCTGGACTCCCATCCAGTGCTGGCAAATGTCTCGTGCCTTTGGTTGGCAAATTTTGGGTTGTCTCGAAATTTGGAAACCCTCAAATCTCATGACCTAGGCTAGTTTTCGCATGAAAAGAATGAGTTTGGTGTATCATCCTCCATCATCCAGTCCCAACATGAGGTTTTGAGCACTCCCCAAATCAGCAAACCAATGCTATTCATAGACAATGAGACGACAATTGACCCCGGAACTGGACCTCCAGTCATCCACGTATGGTTCCAATTGACCTCACCTTTCCCATAAACACCCCCCAAATGGGCCCAAGATTGGCTCAAGTATGTAATTTCATCCCCTACTCAACCATGGTTTCTGGTGTTTAAAATTCGGGGGATGGGATTATATATGGCCAACTATTCACGATCGTCAGAGGGCCATCTCTCAAGTCCCCTGAGAAGCACAACTACCATTTTCGCCGTGAATTTCAGAAATCTGGCCGCATCCCCCGAGGGTTGCGATACGACACGGGTGGGTCGGGGAAAAACCACACCTCAACGGCGGTGTGCTGCGACGTCGTGATGCAAGACTGCTCAGGATCCGCAAATCACGGCTGGGAACCGTGGGAGTCGTATGAAGCATCAGATGTTTGGGTCCTGCACCACATGGTGTCGCGGCTGCTTACGTGACCGTAGATTCTACGGTTCCACAAAGGATGTCAGAATTGGCCAACCATGGGAGATGTGAGGTTTACAAGCCAAGTTTGAAGTGGAGAGACATCACCAATCGAATTTGTTTGCTGGTTTCAACCCATCTCAAGAATATTGGTCAAACGATCGAAAACACAAAAATAGAAGGACTGTTTGAGACCAACAACCAGTCTCTATGAACCAAACTCTGGCTCATGATTCCTGATGAACACATAAAAAATTGTCAACTCCTGAGTTTGTTCAAAGTGCCCAAAAACATCATCCACAACATCCCACAGCTAGAGGCCGACGTGACCATACACAGCACAGCTGCACTTTAGCTGCAGAGGATGCATATGTCTCGTCAACAATCGGGAACTTAAAGTTGGTGCTCCAAGCAAAAGACTGTCCGTTTGTGTGGTTTCATCATCCAAAATAACTGTAAACACTATACATATATATAATTGTATACGTTTGCATATTTAGATAAGTATAAGTATATTGAATAGAAAAGGTATACATCTACATATATATATATATGTGTATATACATGAATATATGTACATATATATATATATATATTTACATGCGCATATACCAATATTTGCATGAATAGACATATATATATATATGTGTAAGTTTTTATATAAGTTTATATGTGCATATAAATGTAGATGTATATATACATGTATATGTGTATATATATATGTATAATATACATATGTGCATCTTTATATATATATATGTGCGTATATAGATATATATATATATGTGCGTATATAAATATATATTTGTATATTTATATATGTATATTTATATATGTATATGTATCTACATGTATGTCTATATATATATGTCTATATATATATATGTCTATATATATGTATATATATATATGTCTATATATATATGTCTATATATATATATGTCTATATATATATATGTCTATATATATATATGAATATATATATATATATATGAATATATGTACTTTTATATATATATATATGTATATATATATATATGTCTATAGATATATATGTATATATATATATATGTCTATATATGTCTATATATATATATGTCTATATACATGTCTATATATATATGTCTATATATATTTATATATATATATGTCTATAGATATATGTCTATATATATGTCTATATATATATGAATATATGTACCTTTATATATATATATATATGTCTATATATATATACATGTCTATATATATATGAATGTATGTACTTATATATACTTATATCTATCTATATATATATATATATGTCTATATATATGTATGTCTGTATATATGTATGTCTATATATATATGTGAAATTATATGAATATATGTACATATATATACATGTTTGAATATATGTATATATGTTTGAATATATGTACATATATATATATATATATGAATATATTTACTTTTATATAGATATAGATATAGATATAGATATAGATATAGATATAGATATTTATGTATGTGTATGCTGTATACATACATATAAATACATACATTTACAGATTCATGGCATCCCACTGCGTTCCTTTAAACGACTTCAGCGCCTGCCGCACGTGACCTGAGCCGTCACGAAAAGGTACGTCCAAGGCCGGACGAGGCCCCGGTGAAAGGCTAGGGTCGAGGTGCGCTGGCGCGTTTTCTGAACTGGCACCTCTGGCATATCCAGACATCGCAAATGGTGAATTTGCAAAGTATCACCCACTTGTATATGGGTTATACTTGTAGAGATGGATGGATTGATGGATGGATGGATAGATAGATAAGTAAATAGATAGATAGATAGATAGATAGATAGATAGATAGATAGATAAACCACTTATATATTCATATGTTTATATATCTGTGTGTTTGGTCATCTTATGTCATCTGGTTGTTCCAAACTTCGCAGCTCCCATGGTCGTCAGAACATCGGAATTCTATGCATAGGGATTGATATGGGTGTTTCCACAAATAGGGTATCCGAAAAATGGTTGGTTCAGTATGGTTTATAATGGACAATTCCAAAACATGAATGAGTTAGGGGTACCCCCATTTCAGGAAACCTCCATATAGTTGGATTGAAACAACCATGACCATCATGAAAAGAGATTATATACCCAAATATGTGTGTATATATATACATATATATATATATACATATATATATATATACATATATATACATATATATATATACATATATATATATATACATTACAGATGTGCATAGGTATCGATGACCCCCAAACACTGGGTACACAGTCCATGGCACATCTATTTTTTCGACATCGCTTTGGTTATTTTGAGCTGCATCAGCTTAGAAAGTCAAAAAGGGTATCATCCCAGCCATGGAAAAAAATCAAATCGAAATATCAAACGATTGTTGAAATCACCAGAAAATACATGAAATCATGTGGAAATCATTCTAATATTGCTTTGGTCCCGGCCCTTGGAACTGGTCGCCAGAGGTTCCAAAACTCAGAGGTAAACAGTTGTCCCATTCGTTGCAGCATTCCAGAATGCTGCCTTAATGTGTGCTGCCTTAAAAAAACACGAAGTGACTTTTTTGACTAGACCCGTTCTACTCGTTTTGACCAATCTTAGACCCATTGGTAACCAATCTAGACCCAGTTGAAGTTAGACCCATGAACTAAGGAGTGCGTTCTCGTCCATCACGTCCTCTTGAGCCACTCTGATCCTCGGAAGCCGGGGAAAATCAACGCGGGATGGTGTTTCAATGTGTCGCGAAAATATTGGTGAATATTGGTCAATACTGGTTTATAGTGGTTAATAAGGGTTGATAGTGATTAATACAAATGTTAGTAGTGGTTGCTAATGGTCTATAGATATATATATATATATTGGTTATTAAAAAGGGTTCATAATGGTTAATAATGATGAAAAATTGTTAAAAATGGTTAATGCGGGTTAAAGATGGTTCATGATGTGGGTATAACCAACAGCAATGGATGATTAATGTATAATTGGAATCATGTGGTAAACCCAATCGTAAGCCATCCCCAAGGACTGACCATCAATGGGTCTGTAAACCATCCCCAAAATAGTAGGTGTATATTATTGGGTTTACCACAATACACCAAACCTTTTCTGATGCCAGCGGTCTCTCTTGGGTTTTCCAGTCATGGATTGCCCATGAAACTCAAGGGATTTTCAAAGCAAATGTGCAACCTTCTAGTCGGTTGGATAGCTTTTGTTGAGCTCTTCAACCTGTCAACACCTGAGATTCACAGGAAAGAGATCCAGAAGGGTTTCAAGGGAGGGCCACAACAAGGGAAGCCAAAATTCGAGTTAGGACTACCTGGAGCTGATTTCCAATATCTCCAGGTCACGAGAGACAACTCCTCTTGGGAGTGAGTAGTGCAGCCGCCTTGAGAAATGGCTGAGTTTACGAAGTTTACTCTCTTGGACGCCAAGAGGCGGGTGTTAGAAAGGGAGGTTTAAAGGAAATATTGCAGAAGAACATCTATATAGTTTTTACCCAAGAAACGCATTGTATAGAAATATGATGTATGTACTATATGTGTAAATATGGAGACTCCTGTGAAAATTACATCGGCTTCAATGGATTCACGACACAAAAAACAAAGATTGAAGCAAGAAACAATGGGGATATTACTCCGAGGCAAAAATACTGGGATGTTGGACATGGCTTGGTTTTCCACACAAAAAACTGGAAGCACACTTGCTTTTAGGTCAATGTTCAACTCAAAACCTGGAGGAGGTTGAACGGTTGAACCACCAGGTTTTGAAGCTCATTCTACAACCAACATTTACAGTGTCACCAATGCTTCATTTCTGGAAATTCATCAGGGGTATCGTTCTCCAAATCTGGAGCTGCCAAAGTTGGGGGCTGACTTTAAACATGTACACATACATACATACATACATACATACATACATACATACATACATACATACATACATACATACATACATACATACATACATACATACATACATACATACATGACATTGCATTACATTACACTACATTACATTACATTATATGCATTGAATTGCATACGTTGCATCATACGTTGCATTGCATTACATTACATCACATAACACTACACTGCACTACATTACATTACATTACATTACACTAGATACATTACATTATATACATTGCATTACATACATTGCATTACATTACATTATCTTACATTACATTACGTTACATTACACTACATTACGTTACATTACATTATATTACATTACATTACATTATATATATTACATTACATACATATATATATATATGTATGTATATATATATATATGGTATCCCAAAATCTGATGCTTGATCACCATGCTGTCTCTAACATTGTTCGTGTAGTTTTATTTCAACAATTTGAGACAAACCAATGTTGGAGACTTTTCCACATCGCTCCTGTGATGTCATGGATCCCATAGGACGGAAGATGTTGATGCGGGTGACTGTTCTGCAGATTGGCCAATGATTGTTTCGCCCTTACTGACTGTATCATCTGCAGTGGGAGCATAGCCCTGCTCATCTGGTTTGTATTCCCCTTCTTGCTGCCTAAATCCACAGAGTGTTTGGCCCAAACTGGATTACTTTGTACCTTTGTTATACATGACTCGACCGTGAGTCATCCTTCCTAAAAGCCACCGTTGTTCTCTGATTCCTGAAATACCCTACTTGCGGGTGCAGTTGGGCTTAACATGGCTATAAAACGCTGGGAGTTTCAAAGATTTGAGCCCCGCAAGGATAATTATGGGGCCCAAATTTCGGGGCCCCTATGGCAACTCCCTCAGACATGACTGGGCCCCCCCAGGTGGAACCTCAGGGCTGCTCTTCCCAGCGCTGCTCCTCGTCCCCGTACTCTGTAAGCTGTCCAGGCTGCGACGTGATTCCATGCTGCCCATGGAACGAAGGCCTGGGGATCCATTGGTGCCTGGGAATTGAATCAAACATGAAGATTTTTGTTGGAGTGAATACTTAGGGATTGAACTGACCAACAAAAATGGGAAATTCACCATCAAAAATGAGTAGTTTAAGGAGTTGATCTTTTTATCGTGAATGATTGGGAATTTAGAATGGGTATGATTTGATTGTAGATGTTGTAAAATGTGTTATTGGGAAAACTGATCAAATATTGAACGCCAAATAGATACCTAGGCTAATCTTGATACTGTTGGGGACTGAGATAAATGAGTATGGGCCAAGTCATTGGGACCATCAAATGTCGCCCTTTTGGGGTTCTTATCGACAGATGTCAGGTGGGGTACTGAAGTTCAGTTTCATAGCCCATCTGAGTTTGTAGCCACTTTTGAAGCTCATGTCTTCAAAGACTCCAAGTGAATTACAGTACATGCTTGAAGTTTCATGCGCTAGAAACCATCCAATTCTTGATGGTTTACACAGCCCGTTGATGGTTAAATAAGTATGGAACCGTGCAGGAAGGCCTCCCCAGATATCAGTTGGTTTGTAGTTTCATCTATGAATATATCCACCATGAAGCCTAGCCTGAAAGTTAAAGTTAGCCTTGGGGCGCCCTTCCTGTGGGCTACTTGGGGGTGCCGTTCAATTAGGGGTTATGTAACTGTAGTTCTAGGGGCCCATATCTAACTTGGGGTCATTGCTTCTTTACCATGATTTTACCCATGCTTTTACTACTTCCTGATTAAATTCGCTGCTCCTGTTCTAGGTCCTTTGGTCCTTGGGCGGATTTAACCTAGTGCAATGGATCTGTTCATTTTGAGTCCCCTCCAAAAGATCTTTTTTGTTCCATCAACTTCCCATCTGATGTCAAAAATGGTATCTGGTTTATGGTCATTCATACAATAATGGGAATCCGTACAACAGACAAATACATCCCTATTAATGAATTGATGAGCGTTCGCCAATATGGGTACCCTCTGGTAAACTAACATAACTATGGAAAATCACCATTTCTAATAGGTAAATCATCTATAAATGGTCCATTTTCAATAGCTATGTTAGTTTACCAGAGGAATAATTCCTCTATCTGGCCTCCCCCCCAAACCATTGGTTTCCCTGTTTAAAACGACCATTTTTTTTTTTTTTTGGGGGGGGGGGGTCCCCCATTCTTCCAAGAAAACCTACAAAACATGCCCCCGAAGGGATTTTGATGATCTACAGTGTACCACTTGTGTTGTTCATGATGATGGTGTTTTCATTATTTTGATAATCAATCTTGAATATTGGTGTGGGATGGTATAGGTCAAGACTTGGCTACCAATGGATACGTAAATCACCATTGCTGCAATCCTATATTCCATTCTATCACTTAAAATCCCCAAGATTTCTATCCCCATTACAACAACCAGTCAGATTTCTCCCATCTGGCAGCAGCCATGTTCCCCCCAGCCCCCAGCTCCCATGGCTGCGCCTTTTAGAATCCCTCCAGGCTTGCCGGGTCCTGCTGGACGTTTGGCCCCGGATTCTTTGAGTAACGCCTTCATCACATCGTCCTTGTACCTGGAGCCAGGAGCAGTTGGACAAAGTTCGGTGGTGGAGAACGGCTCGCTGAAGGACTTCCAAGTGTCGAAAAAAAATATGTTCCAAATGACTATACTTCTAAAATCTTCTAAAACTACAAGTAAGTCATACTTAGATGAGTCCACGTACTTTTTTCTCAAGATAACCTATGGTGATGCGGTCTATATCAATATATATATATATATACATATATTAATGTATCAATATATGTACATATACGTGTATATATATATATATATTGATACATTGAACTATATTGATACATTCGTATATATATATATACATATATATATATATTGATATGTACATATATATTGATATTTTTTTTGTCAAGCGAAATGCAGTCCATAGCTCAGGCCGTGGGGACTACACGTCAGCAGTGTTCGAGTGAACTCTCCTATTTCCGGGGAATACAAGTT
>BGPT01000285.1:159351-175426 GCA_003297045.1 Symbiodinium sp. clade C Y103
TACCTTTGGCTGTGGAGCGGCCTTTTCCTGTCGGGCGGGCGCTCCAGTTCGTCCATGTACTGCCAGGGTTTGAATGCCAGGAAGGGCCTGAAGGTCCACCCTGATGGTCATCATCCTTTCGCCACTGCCATTTAGATTGATCTGGAGCACGGTCTTGCCAATTGGACCAGGGCTTTGCGCCTTTTGATTTTCCCTTCTTTTTTGGTGATTCGGCGCCCTTGTCGCGGAGCGCACCCTTGGAATTCCCCTTTCCGTAATCTTCCACCTGGNGGCTTTGCGCCTTTTGATTTTCCCTTCTTTTTTGGTGATTCGGCGCCCTTGTCGCGGAGCGCACCCTTGGAATTCCCCTTTCCGTAATCTTCCACCTGGACCCCATAGTCTTGAAAAACCTGGGAAACTGTGGCTAAAAGGCCAGACGCACCCTGCAAGGGAAGAGATGGGTGCTTCTCAAGCAGGGCTGCCAAAGAGCTCGACATACTCAACGGAATCAGCGGGTATTCGAAATGCAGCTGAGGGTCTGGAATATTTGCCAGGTCAAATGCTTTGTTCCAGGAGTGGCGGGCCACTGTTGTCTTGTCTCCGACCGCTCGCTGGAGAGCTTGCACCAGCATGAGTGTTGTTCTCATCCTCGAGGAGAAGGCTTCATGCCATCGGGCCAAGGTCTCCTCATAGTAGGCCTCTGCGACAAATACCACGCAGACGTATCTGCGCGCAAAGCGATGATCCAACAAGTAGCACACCTGGGAAAGAAGTGGGCAAGGAGCCTGGGCTTTGTCACCCCAGATCTGCAAGGTATTGCGGTCAGTCTGCATCTCCCCATTGGCGCCAGCGGGGCCAATCTTCTGCAAAATATCCATCATGGTATAATAAGGCTGAAGGGCAATGCGCTCATCTGTGGGCAGGTCCTGTTCGACCTTTGCTTTCTCCTCGTAATATTGGTCTTGCTGTTGGATGGGCAAACGCCACATTTGCTTTGAGGTCCGCATGGCCTGAAAAAGCTGCCGTCGCCGTTCTTCAGTTGTCAGCTCCAGCCGCATGATGCTTGAAGACGAGTTCACCAAGTGGGTATGCATGGCTGCTACACATGAGAAATCCAGAGAGGCCTTGGACAGGAAATAGCGTACATTCTTCTCAAGGGCCGACCGGGAATACCCAAAAGCGGGCAGCCCGCGGATCAACACGGTCTTGTTGGACCGGGACTGCTCCAAGGACCGCAGCCGCGTGTCCACTAGGTCAAAATGGTGTTGTGTGTATTGGGATTCCATCACTGTGTTAGCATAAAATTCAGCACATGTCGTCCAAAGCTTGTCCATGTTCGGGAGCACTGTTTGGCTATGATATTCAATCATGGCAGCTTTGATGGACTCTTCCGGTATGGTCAAGGTGGGCGTCTCTGCCGTGAGNCTTGTCCATGTTCGGGAGCACTGTTTGGCTATGATATTCAATCATGGCAGCTTTGATGGACTCTTCCGGTATGGTCAAGGTGGGCGTCTCTGCCGTGAGCTTCTCCTGGTCACCAAAGATCCGCTTTTTGCTCAAGTTCAGTGTTGTGAAGCTCTTCTTCTCGGGGTCATAAGCCTTTGCTGCATCTGGGGTCAGTTGCACAAGCTGAAAATCTCTTCGAGCTTCAGCATCTGTTTGCAGGCGATGTCTGAGTTGAGGGTCAAGCTCCATCCAATCTATATCACGCTCANCATCTGTTTGCAGGCGATGTCTGAGTTGAGGGTCAAGCTCCATCCAATCTATATCACGCTCAGCTAAAGTATCCACAAATGTCTGTAAATCATCATCCAACTTTTGTCTCTTGGGCGAAGCTGGGCTGCTCTCGGCGGGAGTCTGCTGGTTTTGCTGCTTCAATTTCTGTAGCAAATCATAGTCTTCCTGTGTGATCTCGACTTTCGGCAGCGCCGACGGTGTCGGTGAGGCAGGCGGTGGTTCAGTTGCCATGGCTCATAATGAGTGATCGGGTGTGAGTGCTGAAAAATTAGAGGAACCAATTGAGAGGAGTGACAAAAACAAAACCTGTGAATTTATCCGGTCCTTTAATCTTCTGTGAATGCCGGCAAAGGCAAGTGCCATTCGAAACAAATTCAACAAGGTAAGCGGTTACACTTCTCGAGTGTGCGGGGCTTGACACAATGATTCCTTAGTTCGACAAGCAGCGAAGCTCGTGCCAAATGCCTGTTGATGGATGTTGACGGTAGAAAATCCAGAAAATGTGGGTGAAGATCTGGTTTACTGGGATTTGTGAGAGTTGGATTCTCTGAGTCACATCAGAGTAGAGTCAGAATGAAGTTATATCAACAAATTAGATCACATGTTATAAAATTTGGGAGCCAAATGTGGCCGCTCCGATCCGTTTCCACCAGTTTGACTTGTACTACTGGCGGAGGCATCGTCGCGTGGCCCCTTTGGATCGACCCCTGCAGGAGACGTGGGAACTTGGTTTCCAAGACTGGCTTTCAAAGTTGGAAAAAAATGCGGATCATAGGGGGGAACTGACAATAAGGTTACTTTTGGAAGAAACAATGCATTTGGGCTGATAAAAGGACAAAAGAACATTAACAACTTGATTGATGAGATTGGCGCTTTGATTGGAGAGACTCCATTCAAAGGGTCCGAGACTCTGAGACTCTGAGACTCTTTGCCTTCTGCAGTGCGAGTATTCCGGGCTACCGATGGCTGCCGTGTAATCATGCTTCAATATCATGTGGCGCTAGACATTCTGCGCCATTCTCTAAGTGCATGTCGGTGCTCACACCAATCAAAAGGCTGAGTTGATTCTTTGATCTCCAAGGTTCACTTGAGTCTGCCCCCAACACCTGAGGAAATCATTTTCCATTATTCTCGGGGGATGCAGGAGAGTCTCCGAGTACATTTCTTGATGAAGCTTGTGACGGAGCTCTCCGGAGAGTTGCAGGCCTTGCCTGAGGCCTGCATGGGTAAAGGTGAGTGGTCGGTTTTCTGACCGACGGTTCTGTAGAACTGTGACCGGAGGTGAGATTGAAACTTGTCAAAAAAAATGGTCATTGACCAAAACAGAGAGGAAGTGGTCCTCATTGACATCATTTTGGTTTTTCAAGGGCATCAGGGCGGGGTCATCAAGACCGCTGTGTTTTTGTTTCACCTGCTGAGGTGGATTTACCAGAGCGACGAGGCAGATTCAGCGGGTCAAGAATGCAGATACATGCACCAGAAAGATGGATCGTTTATTGGATGTTTATTGGATGTTTATTGGATGTTTATTGGATGTTTATTGGATGTTTATGATCCTGATACTAAATTGAGGAAACTACAAGCAGCTATTGGTTTCGGTGGGTTCATGAGTTTGACCGATGCCCATCTCGACCATCAGGGGAGACGCTGCGGGAGCCTACAGATGGCCATACCACCACAGATGGCAAGGTGCGGCACAGATCTGTGATGCCAGGAATCATGGATTGGTATGGAATCAATTGGAATCATGCCACCAGGTAGCACGTTACAATGCCCAGGTGCATGGCGCTGGAGTGTTCCTGACTTCACCAGGCAGTGGATATTCCATGGCATCGCCACAGGAATCAAATCCAGTTGGACAATGTGAGGGTTCAGTCAACAAATATATCTCAGATGCATGAAGGTTGTGGCTCTTGCAGTGTTCCTGACATGATATAGCTATGGAGCAGCTAAGATGCCAAGAGCAGTGTCAAAAATGTGTCGACAGCCGTCACTCTTCCGCCTGCGCAGATGCTGAGCTTCCCGACGAGTCTGATGAGTTGGAGGTGCTGCAGAAGGGAATGGTCCGGTGATGGAGCGTGGTAAAGTTCGCAAAAGCCTTCAAAAAGTGGGTTGGACTGGACTTGGTGGATATTTTCACCCTATTGCTACCCCTGAAACCATTATGGACTCATTGCGAACTATGTCAGACATGTTGAAGTTTTTGGAACGTCTTGTTTGTCCGGGAAGCAGAGGGACCACATTTTTCGAGCCGAGAGGAGCTTCTGGACAAAGCTGTGGTGGAGTACTACGAGGGTGACAGCTTCGGGTGGGAAGCTGCCAGTGCGGCTTGCCGCTACGTAGCTCATCAGGCGCTGGGTCTGACTGTCCCATGGCTAGTGACTGAGATGACTTACTTGAAAAAAAGCACAATTGAACATCATTGAAGTAAACCCAGAATCAGAAGTTGGGAGATGTCAAGCAGTGATTTATCTTTTGGAACAAGTCCATCCAGCTTCAGAACTTTCTTGTTCTTCAACCACATATCAGGTTGGGTGGGGATCAAAATGGGGTACAGTAGCCTAAAGACTAATGATGACGGATCCATTTGACTTTCAGGTCTTGAACGGCGACGTCCCACAATAGCGGCCGGGCCTTTTATGTATTCATTTCGACCTTATCGGCCGGCTATCATGGAGATATTTATGGAGATCAACTGATAATCCAAGTTTATTGGCGTACAAAACAGAGATAACAGTAAGAAAAGCAATAGCAGGATGGGAATAGCAATCGTAGCAATAATGATGACGATAGCAATAACATAAAGAGCAACAATGACATCCAGGTAAAAACCATAATGGTGAATAGACAAATAATCAGTACCATAGTGATACTTCAAGTCACTGACGCTAACATCAATCAATTATGATATATTATTTTTCCCGAAGATGAGTTGATACTTTTCATCACTATTTTCTCATGAGTATCACCATTAAACCATGGTTCAATAATGGTATCTGGATAAATTGTACTGACGTCACCGTGACGTCACTGGAATGATGGTTAAGATTCGGGCAATCATCCCCAAATGACGGGAAGTTTCAGCTATTTTCAGGTTGGTGAATGATTGTAATTCAGCCAGATGGTATCAAGTTGATAGACCATCACTATTATCCCAGGATCATCCCGATTAAACCGTGGCCACTATTGTCATACTAGTAATATATCAATTATAATCACCCTACTATATTCTTAGTATTTAGTCTCATCGAATTCAAATAATCATATTAAATCATGCTTCAACACTGGCATCAGACACATCAGATCACCGGTTGCGCCAGGATGCGGCGCTGCTGGTGCTGCGCCATGACGATCTGCAGCGTGCGCAGGAGCTCTGTGAGGGGCGGCGGAGGCAGCAACGAGGTGCGCGGCATGGGGAAAGACGTCGGGGCATGGCGTGGCATGGCTGGGTGGATGGTGGTGGTGAGAAAACTGTGGGAAACTTTTTTCCCTTTAAAGAAAAAACCATGGAACATAGATGTGGAGGTAGCTTGGAATATCTAAAACTATGATGTGAAGATATGGTGATATGAAGCAGCCCAAAGGCAAGGATTTTGGCTGCAAGCTTGAAGTGGGGGTAAAAATGCATGAAGAACCAGCGTGTTAAGCAGTTCTTTCGGCAAGTTTATCTAGCAAACTTGGGGAGAGAGGCAGATGGTTTGTTAGAGTATTTTACAAACTTCCCAGGAGATCGTTTGATGCATGGCTTCTAAGTTGGGTGTTTGTTTGAGCAGCACTTGAGCATTTATTGATGGGTTTGGGGGCAGCATTGATGCTATGCTATGAGGAGCACTGCTTACCTCCCACACCTCCATCCACCTGGTCATTTGGTCAACCTCGGCACCAGGGCAGTTTCTCCAGCGTTGCCTGGGAGATGAAGATGTGGCGATGCGCTTGCTGCCCCTCTTTCGGGAGGAGTCACCGTGTATCCGTGAGGTGTGATGTGGAAGGGTCAATGGACTGGGGATCTATCTATTTATCATGCAATACTTTACATAGTCATAGAACCACAAATGAGGATCATCGGATTTAGTGCTGGTCTTAAGTCGAATTTTTCATGAATTCGGATTGGAGTGTACCATTTCTTTCGGGGATCCATCATATGTTTGAGCCACCACTTTAGAGCCGATGCCAAGCAAAAGTCTGGTCGGTCCCGTCCTGAAGGACTGCAGAACTAGCAACACCAGACTGGAAAAAATGCAGACACCAGAGAAATCTCTCGGAGGATGTACATGAAACTTAGCGTTAAGGGACACAAGGTAGCAGACATCTGGCTGTCAACAGTCGAGACCGAGAGCACACTTTCCCGACTTTCGCGTGGCTGAAGGAGCGCTGTCATAGAGGCACAGTGCTTGTGAAGGCTCGTGGGGTGGCAAGGGCTTGAAAGTTGGATTCGAGATGATTCGGAGATTTTTCAGAAGACTTTACCAAAACAGATTTCACAATGACATTAAACGGATCCAAAATAGGGGTGGCAATACAGATTGCTTCACAGCCAACTGACAGTGCACTCTTGGTAGTGACTTGGTCCATTCTGCAGTCAACCTTGGTTTGTGCAAATGGTCTCAGAGTTGGATCATATACAGATCCAATGAGCCAGGGAAAGTCATCACCTGGCCAGGCTGGATCTGCTCCCACCAGCCTTTGGCTCATCTTGTCTGGCAGCTGCTCACAAGCGCGGGAACTCGTGAGTCCTCCAGGGGGGTTCAACGGATGGCAAAATGACGGCCGCTCTTTGAATGAAAGAACATGGAAGCTGCCATGGTGTGTACAGGATGCCTCAACACAACTTCCATGGGTTTACTTGAGCTCCGCAGATGTAGTGAGGGCCATGCGCATAGAAGGGGTGCTAATGTCTGGTCTTCTAGATTCAAGAGAAGCAAAATCAAAGATCCAAATCCGACCATCATGGTCATGGACCGATCCAAAATTTTCTTCAAAACGATAGGGGCTGAAACATGAAGCAAATTCTTTACCACGCTTTTAAATATATTTCGAAATTTCAGGCAAAATCTGGGTCAAGGACTTTTTTGGGACGATCTGGAATCTCACTTGGGTAATTACTTTGAAAAGGGGTACTGATAAGGGGTACTGATGCCGCCCATCCAACTAGACGAAACCAGAGATCCCTTCCTCAAATTTCCTCAAGAAACCGCTCCAGTCCTTTGTTCTGAGGTGAAAGAAGCAGCAACTTGGCGCAAAGCCTGAGAGCGCAGCTATTCTACACATAGTCACATCGTGCAACGCACAGGAAGTGACTGCAGACCTTTGACGGCCCTAGCTTTGAGCGGATGTCAATGGTAGGCAACCAGAATTCTGTCCTTAGCTGGTTGTGGGTCATGGTTTTGCCCAGATTCAAGGAATCCAAAGAGACTCACGGAAGGCACAGCTGCAGACTCCAGGGTGGTCTGGGGGACCTGAGATTTGCATCAATGGTTTTTGAAGCAAAGATGGAGTTGGACATTTGGACTGCTACCTTTACACAGCTATTTTTAAAAGCTGGAAATTGGCGTGCGCTCCCATGCGCAGGCCCGTATGATCATGTCATTACCTTCGAATATGTTTCATTTTGATAGTTGAGGTGTGATGTATCAAAAAGAACTGCATGATACAATGCCACAGGTGATCCAAAATACGATACACCCACCCCAGCGGAATGTCAGAAACGCGTGGATTTTCGCTTGTTTTTTTGGCAGCCAGGTTTCGGCGCGCTTCCCTCGGGGTATTGCAAGAAGGGCAGTTTGTGGGGTTGTCAGAGGCTCTGAGCATCAGCGAATGGCACTGGAACTCCACTTGGCTCCCGTGAAAAGGATTTTCCCAGCTAGAAACCTACATTGCACCCATTGCACCCAATTTGATTACCGGGTACTCTGAAGATGGGTAGATACAGCTGCCCCGGCCCCGTGGACCCTCTTAGGACCTCTCTCCTACTGCAGCAGCCAGAGCCCTTGACCGTCATCTGTGCAACAGAGGCCTTCGTTGTGATCAACTGATGAGCTTTGTGGTTTGAGGTGGCTGTTATTTCGATACGAGATGATCTGAAAAATTACTCTAAAGGTATAGGAGGCAATGTAGGATTGCCACTTCAGTGGCAACTGATTAGTTCATTGAACTGTTCTGGAAACTGTTGTAATTTTGCCTTTGCAAAGCCTTTCTGTTGTACTTTGCAAATTTTGTTTCTTCGGAGGTTCAACTGCTGCGAGCGGACAACCTCTCACCAGCCAAGCTGACTCCCAAGGTCATTGAGGCTGGGTCCGCCCACAGGTTCACACCTGAAAACTCATTGTCGTGAAATCACAGGTGAAGCAATACCTGCAAATGCAACTGTTTGGGACAAAGAACCAGTGTCCCGTTTGAAGGTGGACGTGAGAAATGCATCATCTTCCAAATCCAGTTGCAGTACTATTGTGAAACCACAGTCACTGACTCAAGCCTACTCCTAGCTATCGCCCATTGGCGACTGTTGGAAGGTTCTAAAGAGTGCCTTGCGACAGAAGGGTGCATGGCTGTCCCAGCGCCTTGAGACTTTAGCTGAGCTCCCGGCCAAGCTTGATGCGAAGGCCATGACAGCGCATGATCAGCTAATGCCACTGCTGGTTGGGTGTGCTGTAGGATCATGCTACTGAGTTGAAAAAGGATTATCATTCATAATGGGCCAGGGAGTATGTCGCTATACTTTCTTGGAGTGTTTTTCATCCAGTCAAAGCGGCTCAGAGGAGGGTCTTTCAATGTCTTTGACATTGATCAATTGATGACGGCACTTGGATTACTTGCCTTGGAATGCCAAGTGATTCCCTTGGTTGATCACTTGATGATCATTAGACTATATAAATATATATATTTGTATATATTTATTTATTTATTTATTTATATATATATATATACCTGGTTACTAAGGTACTAGGGTGTCATCTTCTATGACCCGCTGTGTGGCGAGGCGGAGCGTCTTCGCAGCGAACTCTACGAGGCCAGGGTGCCACTGGTGTCCGACTCGCCGTTCTTGCGCAGAAAGCACCAAGCCTTGCTTCCAGGTGGGGCCGGAAGGGGATGGTCCAAGGACTCCAGATGTTTTGGGGCCAGTGATGGTTTGATGGTCCAAGATTTGGTGATTAATTTCCAGGGCTCTTGAAGATGGCAGAAGCTGATCATGATAGTTTCGGTCTCCATTGATGGTTGGCCTCGCAAAAAAGGTTCATTTCAGCACTTCAACACATCTTTCCATATACCTCTCTGATCGTGCAGATTCTCACAGTCGGCTGGGAAATCGTCGCATCTGTTTCATTTTTTTCCTCTGCAGCCATGGCTCAAGCCACTTTGGCTCTTTTCTCAGTGGTTAATCCACTGATCAATGTCAGTCCGATAGTGACTCGCCGTTGCCCGTGGTTGAAACTATCATCTACTGGGCACCGCTGTTCGACTCACCTTTAACGCAGCATCTTGGCGGCTGAAAGCTGTTTGGACATTCCCTGACTTGACAGGACTTGGATGAACTTGGCATCCTCTTGGGGCGGCATACGGTTGGGCTTAGGATCGCTTAGGCTTTGGAGTTGCTTCTTGCACTCTGGGGCCTACTACAGATTCTAGGAATTTCGAAGACCCTTCAATTGGTATCTTTGGCATGCAACGGCCTACCTGCCCAGAGGCCCTGCTCCCAAGGCAATCTTCATAGCCGCTCAGTGGCGAAACCTCTACTGCCATGGAGTGCTTTGCGGGTGTAGCCGCTGGTGGCTTCGCAGCGAAGGTGGCTTAGCCTACGAGCCGGGTGATGTGGCAGCTGGGGAATCGGCTTTGGGGACCACTGATCAAGAAGCAATCAAAATCAATCAACACCAATGAAACATAGTTGGAGCGCAAACAAGCTCCCTGCTAGATCTCTCCCGATTGGTTTGTGCTTCAGCTGTGCCCCCCCCAAAGCACCTTGCGTGTAAGTGAATTTGTCATGAAGGATTGGTCCATTCACTTGGCATCCGTGGCAGGAAGCTTACCAATACAATCGAGAGAACTTTCTTTATGACAGAAACCTGCGCCGACGAAAGGAGTTCCAGGCTGGGCTTTTCACCGATCTTCGGCGACAGCTGCGCTGTTTAGGGTGCATCTTCCCTCAACTCTGATGATTGGCAACAACTGGTTGAAACTGTTCAGAGTCAAAAGTTCACTTTGGTCACCCGCCATCACTTTACATTGCACTACTGTAGAGATTTCTGAGGAAGAACCCAACGATCCAGGTATTCTTACCATCAGTGTCAAGTGAGCCAGACAGATTTAGCAGCGGGGTGCTTCCGAACAATAGCCCTGCCCAAGGTGCAGAAGTTTCGAGTAGAGCAAGCTGAATTGTGGCGGACTGACGTGCGGGATCTCATATCCCTGACAGCCACTTGGCCAATTAAGGAATCTATCTTAATGTGCCAATACATGCGAGCTACACTGCTTTTCCAGGATAGACGCATGCCTGGCATGGCCTGACTCAGGAGTACAAGATGCATGTGTACCTTTTGGTAAATGTGCTCTTGCTGGGCATCACAGTGGCACTTTGGTGTCAAGGAAAGTTGCCACACACAACTCCAGCTGCTCAACTGCAACTGGCATTTCCGTTTGGACTGGGATCAAGAGTGACTCAGTGACTCACGTTTCAATAAATCAGAGCCATGCCGAGGTTTGGTTGATGACCGGAAACGCCCTGGCAATGGCTGGGTCGTTTTCCTTCATTTTGCTGTCCATTTGGATGGCTATGAAGCTCGGCTCAGCGCCATGTCACACCCAGAACACAGACCACCTGCAGAATTCTAGATCTTTTTCATTCTTTTGCCTTTTACTTTTACTTCCGAATCACTCTATGGAAAGCAGCCACAACAGATCGTTTGGGGATTCCCAAAAATGAGAACGCATGTGAAGGCTGCGGGCCTTGTGAACGTGGGTCCATTCGCAGCCCGTTTTGACGTCGCCATTTCCCCAATCCTCTGGCACACTCCCAGGCACGCAGCTGTCTCGGCGCAAGCCTTTGAGACACGCTTGCTGACGCAGATGGTGCGTTTGCCCATCCCATCTTGGCAGGCGGGGAGGTAGCCGAGAGGTCATCAGAAAACTCTGAGATTGGATGTAAAAAGTGAACGGATGTCCAACTTCAAACAGCCTGTCCTTTGGCAACTTGAGATTCTGCTCAGGAAGTGGAAGCTTGTCGAACCTATGCATCGGAATTTGAACGACTAGATGCGAAGCAGATGTTCAGCACCTTGGATGAGTACGATTGGCCTTGACTGGCTGCGTTGTGCACGTTTCTGTGGGTGCATGTGCAAAGTGAGTTCTTGCTCTCAATATCAATATCAGTAAGTTTCCTTGGAGCTTCTAGGCTAAAGCTACAAGTCATTTGGTGAAGGTATCGTGCTCTTCATTACCAAGTTGGTTTCGTGACATTAGTTCTTGGCGGGGCGATCCTAGGAATTCCCTTTGTTATGGGCAAGCAAGAGAGCTGGGTACCTCCAGACCCTGGTGTAGATGGAGAAGAGACACCAAGCACTCGCTCAAGGAGTGCAGGGGGGGAGGTCGTGAGCACGAACGATTTCAAGTACCCTCTGGTAAACTAACATAGCTACGGAAAATGGACCATTTATAGATGACTCACCTAATCTCACCTATAAAAATGGTGATTTTCGATTATCTTAATTTACCAGAGGGTATCTAGTTTTGATCCCGGAAACAACCTGAAAATCCGTCCGTTCACAGGCGGCTCCTGGCTGAGACTCACGTGGATCCGTGGGGACTGGAGGGGACTGGCGCCAATGTGCCAGAGCTTGGCGCCAGAATGGGCCATGGTGATTTGGCCGCAGGGGACCTGGACATTGGCAGGTCTCCATGATGTGATGGAGATGGTTAGGCAAACTGTGATATGCTGCGGTACCAAAACCATTGCGAGTAATGTTGGTAAAACAATAATAAACCATCTCCAAAATCACCATAAATAGGTGGTATAAACCATCAAAATATAGGTGGTTTATTATTGTTTTACCCACAAGCTTTGCTCCGGACTTTCATCACCCTTCATTGAAAAAAATGAAAACCAAAGCTGTTTTCCTACCACCAGCCGTCACAAGCCGTCAAGGCATGCACAAGTATCGCCATGTGAAGCTGGCCCGTCAAGCGATGGCGTTTTGGCAAAGCTACGACGCCTTTGCCAGGACTGACCCCCACTCATGGTTGGTTAATAGAACAGTTTATTGGGTTTATCATGGCTTATCACATTACAGTAATGTGGCAAAGACAAGAAATAAAGTTGGGGATTGTTTCTATCACCAATTATTGGGTTTCAGTGGTTTACCGGTTTACTGCATGAGACTGGGTCCAATTTCACACGCCAACACATTTGAACAGAATCTCTGCACTCAATGATTTTTTTGGGGGATCTGGGCTGCTCTAGCTCGGGTGCAAGAACACAAACAACTCAAATCAACAATATTTGTGCAACCGAAGCTGCCACACAGCACTTGGCTCTCCCGTGTCTCGCCATGATACGACCGGGGCGCCTCAGGATTTGCATGAGCATTGGAGTCAACCAGCTCCTCAATGCAGCCAGTTACTTCATCTTGGCCTACTACATGACTGAGGCCACCCGCCTGTTCATTGATTGCAGCAGAGAACTGATGACGGTTTGCTTCACTTTGCCCAGACTCTGACAGCAACGACAGATCCTCCAGGCGAAAGTGCCCTCCTCTGCCACTTATGGTGTTGTGGTGCTGACAACCATGGCTGAGACGTTGAACCGCTTAGATATGTGTGAAGCTCAAATGGGTTTGTGAGGAAGCTCATGGATGTGCTATCCTGATTCCGCGATTTTGAAAGGTCAATCTGTCTACATTTCATGGTTTGTGCCCAGTTTGATCCTTTTTTGAACGGCTTGAAGCGCTCTTGTCTGGCTTCCGTTCCAAACAGCAAGTCATTTGTCCTGCAAGATCGGCTGCTTCCTCCACTACTTAGGTCGTTGAATTGGTGGCAACTGCGGCTCATGCAATTGTCCGGATACCCAGGGCAACAGCTTTTTTTCCAGAGCCCTTTTCGCGCTGAAGTGCCCACGGTCAGAGGAGTCCTTATCCTACTTTCGGTCAAGTGGGTTTGTCTGAAAATAGGATACCTCTGGAAAAAAAATCTCATGGGTTGATCATCATGTTCCCCATTAAAAACCGCGATTTGCGCTATCCCTCAATTTTAGACAATGGCAACCCCAAGTTGTGGCGCCCTAGGTTTCTCTACCTTGGGCCAGCCATAGCCACCATGGCCGGTTGGGCCTGGGTGGAAGATGGATGGGAACTCACTGCTGAAGCCCTGGTAGTCTGTGCCTTCCTGGCGAATGCCTTGTAGCGCGGCAGTCATGGTTATTGGATCGGTGAAAATTCAAAGCCCTGTGCAGAGGAGATTTTGGTTTTCACTTGTCAACTGTCGCTATTTATCTTTTAGCCATAGCAAGATGATCAGTACAAGGGAGACACTTGCACCGGCAAGACCGAGATGGTAATCAATGGGCCGGGCTTTTGGGTTTCGGAGCTTGGATAGCAATTCATGACGGGTGATCGGATTCAGTACATTTTCATTCTCATGGCATATAGGAAACTCAGGACTACCAGCTGGTGCAATCTTTAGACATGTTCGAAATCAAAGGGATGCGTCCGGCAAAAACTCTGGGCTGAGGTACCTGTTGACTGTGAATACTCTTTGCCACATGCACCTGGAACATAATGGAGCTATGCTGCCAGTGGTTTTCCGTTCGGTGCTGTATCTGGATGTCTTTGGATGGTCCCATCAGGCGTGGCTTGGGGGTCTTGCTGTTGTGATGTAAATTCCTCTGTTGTGATCTTACAAGTTGGATTACTTTCAGGTGTATTATATAGTTGGTCAGATTTCAGAGAAGTCAAGTCAAGGCTGATTGAAGAGTTGGAACCGGAGATTTGCACTGGAACACTTTGAAGACCCATACCCATCCAAGTTGATCCGTCAAACTAATCCTCCTTCAATTGAAGCAGTAAAAATTAAGGGGCTACGCCCCCTGCCGCCGACCCCAGGGATTGTTGCCCTGGGGCGGCGAGCGGGGGGTTGCATCCTTTTTATATATATATATATATAAACGCGCAACTCGCCAGCGACACGAAGCAATCCTAGAAGACGTTCGCAAAGAAATTCAAAAAATACACGACGCAAGACATACCTCGACGGGAGTAGAAGAAGCCAAAATGGGTGCTGCCCATTCATCGACCCAGCAGNATAGAAATTGCGTGTGCCCCCGAATGGCCGAGTTCAAAGGGTCAGTGATGATAATTGACGGAATGAAGAGGACCGTCTTTTCAAAGAAATCCTCACGCACGTGTGTGGAGGAACCATCTGGGGCTAATGAAAATAACTTCGGTCTCATATGATTAGAGGAGCACTCCTGTAGTTGGGCTTAGTGTGGAGCCCCGATTCAAGGTATTTCAGGAGCTGGATAACTGCTGGATATGGATGTGGTTGAAAATAGGGGAAATAATCCCTAATCCACTGGTGAATCATCATTCATGAAAAGATTGAAAATCAGAGAATTCTCCCTAAATCATGCCTAAATTCACTGGTAAATCATCATCAGGAAAAATACCAAGAAAAATGTTGGCAAACCCATTTTGAGACACCCAGATGGCGATCACATTGGCTTGGTCGTGGCTCCAGGCTGGTCGTTTACGAGAAGTGGCAGGCTGGGCCAGTACTGCAAGTGACCAAGGATGGATTAAGCCCCAAAAAAAGTGACATTAATGGCATAGTGACACTATGATTGATTATATTTAAGGGCTGCCGCCCCTGCCGCCGACCCCGGAATAGACTTTTCAAGTCTCCAAGGTGGTGCCAAGTACATGAGTACCGGGCGCAGCCTTCCAGTGGAGCGGCGCCATTTCATCCGCTCTGGCGCCGGCACCAATCAGTACGAAGGCGCCAAAGATGATGGGTGTATAAATCCATATCGAAAAGTAGCTAGGAACATGGAACCCGGACTATGCCATTCCCAGCCGCATTCGATTCCTGCAGCTGTCCGCAAAGAAAGTCAGCAAACAATCAACCAGAGAACCAGCCGGCGACACGAAGCAATCCTAGAAGACGTTCGCAAGGAAATTGAGAACAGACACGAAGCCAGACAAACCTCGACGGGAGCAGAAGAAGCCAAAACGGATGCTGCCCATTCATCGACCCAGCAGCTTGCTGTGGGGCCCGACACAGGGACGCCACGACTGTACACATACATCTGCCCGCACTGCGCCAAATCTGTGCAAAGCACTGTGGCCACAGGGCAAGTCGATCACCGCCGCGGTGGTGGCTGCGGCAAACTATTTCGCGTTGCTAATGGCCTGCTTGCAGGCCGCACACATTCGCACACATGTCCAACATGCGGCACGGTGGTGCATTCAACAAGAGCTTCCGGCCGAATTCAAGTAACGCATCGCAATCCCAACGGAAGGCAGTGTCGCACCGACCAATGGCGCGTGCATAGCTGATGGGAGTTTCCAGCTTCGGGTTTCGCCTTTGCCCGGTCTTATTCTTGGTGTGGTGCCTGCTGCTCGCATTCTTGAACGTTTTGAGTGCCACATTTACTCGTCACCAATGGAATGCACGCAGAAAGTATGAGCGTTGTTTTCTGAACCCAAAAGACAACTCACAAACGGCGCCTTCGCCACAGCCAAACAGCAGGGCCCTGAAGGACAGACCGGGCCTGCGGGCAACGGCCCCCACTGCCTAACGTTGCTTTCTGAATCTACAAGAAAACTATAGCTGTCTTCCAGCCGCCAAGGCTGACAAACGGCACCTTCGCCACAGCTAAACAGCAGGGTCCCTGAAGGACGGACGGCGCCTGCGGGCCACGGCCCCCACTGCCTAACGTTGCTTTCTGAACCTATAAGAAAACTAGCTGTCCGGCTCACAAACGGCGCTTTCTGAACCTATAAGAAAACTAGCTCTCTTCCAGCCGCCAAGGCTAACAAACGGCGCCTTCGCCACAGCCAAACAGCAAGGCCCTGAAGGACGGACCGCTTCTGCGGGCAACGGCCCCCACTGCCTAACGTTGCTTTCTGAACCTNCAAACGGCGCCTTCGCCACAGCCAAACAGCAAGGCCCTGAAGGACGGACCGCTTCTGCGGGCAACGGCCCCCACTGCCTAACGTTGCTTTCTGAACCTACAAGAAAACTAGCTGTCTTCCAGCCACCAAGGCTCAAAAACGGTGCCTTCGCCACAGCCAAACAGCAGGGCCCTGAACGACGGACCGGGCCTGCGGACCACGGACCCTACTGCCTAACGTTGCTTTCTGAACCTACAAGAAAA
>BGPT01000285.1:192517-208284 GCA_003297045.1 Symbiodinium sp. clade C Y103
TTTTAGGGTCGAGGCACGACTTTTACGTTAACGGTTTCCCAAGCTAATTCTGGTGATTCCCAAAAACGAGGCACGACTTTATCAGTTGTCTGTATAATTTAAAAAAATACAAAAAAATAATTTTCAAAATGGACCCTAATAATAAATACCCCGGAATTAACTAATTTTTAGTATTAAAGGGTCAAACCCACATATGGTAAAAGTATTCTTTAATTATTTCCTAAGGGAAATCAATTGTATGACATATCATTGTATAATTTTAAAATTTGATCTTTATTGCCAGATGCTTTGTGGCACATCAAAGTCTTCAGCTCCAAGCTGGGGCAACATCTTCAGTGCTGCCGCAGAGGCTTCTTTGACAAAGACTGCTGGGTCCTCCAGCCCCACTTCCAACGCCGCTCGCGCCAAAGTCGTCAGACCTGCGCGGTGGAAGCCCACTACACCGGAATGTGCCCATGAACATCAAGTCTACACCAATATACCATTTACAAACCAATCAAAGACAATCAAAGCCACATGACTGTGGTGCTGAGCTCACCAGTGGCCTTAATGTCGAAAACAACAACGTCCTATGGCCTTGATTCCCCTACTGGTTGGGATGATCGCCCCTTCCAAGACCTCCAGGTTTAAAAATGGATCGTGGCTTGTGGCCCCTGACCAGGTATTGCTTGTCGGCCCGGATCCGGCACCTTTATTGCTTCTCCCGATCTGTCCAAGAGAATAGGCGCAAGCCTGAAGGAACTCTGGCGCAGATGAGGCTCAACCAAAACACAAAAAAATATTCACCAAGCCAGCATGAAACCATCACACTCCGGGTTTCTGTTACATCCAAGCTGATTGGGGGCTCTTGGCCACGCAGGGCCTGGGTTAAAAGGTACAAAATCGATGTGGAACTTGTAGCGGAGCGGCCCTATTGAAAGTGCTGACTGACATGGAAGTTAGCTTCCCAATCGCATTCGGTCAAAACAGAACCGAAAATCACCAATCCTTGGCAAGTTTGAAAAGATCCTACCACTTCTGTTCTACATCCGACTCTGTTCCCACTTGTCACACTTTTCATTCATGAGTGATGCATCCTCCTAAAATCGAAGTAGCTTCTGTAGTATCTTCTGGCATTTTCTATGGAAAATCAGTATATCAGCTATAAACGGGCAGTGGCTTCCTCAGCACACTGTTATACAAATCGCTGGAGGGTAAGTCAAGGTTCGCCATTCCCCTGCCATCACATGGCTAATCTTTAGCAGCAGAAACGTGGGTATGGCATGGTATGGCATATTCTCCGAGGAAAACCCACTAATTTGATGGTTTATCAACACTTTCCATATCTTAAGATAGTATGATGTAAATATAGTCTCTAGGGATATCCCCTCTAAGGATCTCGCCCTAAGGAACCGCAGGGGCCCTCGAACAAATAGAAAAGTCTTTCCAGGAATGATGGTAGTTCGACGATATTTACCTCATAATTCCCAGGCTTCCAACTTTTCTATCTATCTTGGGGTTGGTACATGTCATAATATGCATATATTATATATGTGTGTGTGTATGTATACATCCATAAAAAGCCCATGAATGGAGATAATCATCTACACGATATGTTTATCTCATAATTATTCATCATCATCAACCATGAATATCCCCATTATCATTTATGATTGACTATGGTTGGCCATAATTGATCAATTTGCTGATGTAAAACATAGATGATGACCGAACCATAGGATGATATACAGTAAAATGATTTACCATGGGATGATATATGATGATAACCTAATCAGAATCATATAATTATTCAGTTCAATGACTACGCGTGTAAAGCATTAAGCATCGATGTGTATATACATATATAAACACACACATATACATATATATATAAATATATATATATATATATTCACAACATTCGTGCCATAAAGCCGTAAAGCTAAATAATAAAGGTGACACTATTACATGTAGTTATATATTCACGGTGAATCATAGCTTCTCCATCCATCCATCCCGTCCCCCTAATATTCAAACCCCCATTCCATGGTCCCAAAGATGTGCAAATCCCCCTAAATGGATATATATATATATAATTATATATATATATACCTAATCAATAGTGGTTTATATATTCCTTTATCAATAATGTGTTCAAATAACCAGAGGGTATATCCCCATATCTATCTCCAAGCCCAACCTGCTGGACTAACCCTGACCTCCCGCAGCTGCTGCTCGGGCTCCCGCTGCAAACACTGCGCCAGCGCACTCAGCTGCCGCTCCGTGGCGAGGTCGCCGCGAAGGCCCAACCTGGGGCCCGGAAAAGGCGGCGTTTGGGGCCGGGAGATCCCAACAAAACATGGGAAAACGTAGGAAAATGTAGGAAAATGTGGGAACTGAACTGTTTAGTTTGATGATCTACCTGTGAAAAGAGTCGATTTCCACACAACGCAGGTTTTAATGGTGGTATAATGAGATATTATGGCGATATGATGGGGATATTGAAAGGATATTAACAGATATTGACGGAATATTCACATAGAATATTGGTTAATACAATCTGGTGATCAATCAAGGCTGGCTTGGCATTCTCCGAACTAAATGTAGGTTTTCCATCAAATCATTGCTTGTGTGTGGATGATTTCCCATTAGTTCCCCAGAATATCCCCATCTGGTTCATTTATCCATTGGAGCTGGAAACCCTTGAAGTGGGCAACCCTTGAAAAATGTCCATGATATCTCCTGTTGTTGGCTGATACGTCCATGAAATATCACAATTCATAGATTCATAGATGATTTTCCCAGTCATTCCAAGGTATGTCCATCTTCATTTCTGAAATCCAAATGTTGATAGCAAATCTCTTATCATTATTCATGATTGTCATAGCTTAAATGAAATATTGCCAATAATCTGGTAAACCCAAGAAAAGCACCCCCAAAATCACCATAAATGGGTGCTAGAAACCATCCCCAAATGGTAAGGTTTATGGCATTGGGTTTGCCACATTCGATGATTTTCCATGGATTTTCCCAGTAAAACCCTTGAACAAATTGGGCACTGCCAAGCGTCGCATCTGCCACCCGCACCCTTCGTTGCAGCGCGTGCTCATCGTGCTCCTCCGCTTGCGCTGCCTCCAGCAGGTCCGGCAGCCTCACGCGAGGGGGTGGGTGTTGCCTTCAAAAAAAACATTGGGTTACCCTCGGGTAAACTAACATAGCTATATATTAAAAATGGCCATTTATAGTGGATTTTCCCATTAATAGCATGGTGATTTTCCATAGTTATGTTAGTTTGCTGGAGGGTGAAAAGCACCTATGTCATATTAAAAAAATGCTCAGGCTTGAAGGAGTTGATGCTTTTTTTGGACAGCCATAATTGTTGGGCGTATGGTCGGATTTTAAAGGGATTATTTTCCTGGTTTCATGGGCTCAACTGACCGAAACTTGGAATTTACCATAATTTACCGCAAAAAGTGGGCATGGGATGGTTTATGAGCCAAAAATACCACAGACGTCATCCGAATTGTGACACATGTGTACTGTGTGTGTAGGCGATCGGTCCGTAATCCGGGATGAGCATCCCTTGGATAATACAGCAAGGACTGTGTCCAAGACTGCCATTGCGAATAGTACTGATATAAGGACATCAACCGACAAACATTCAGGGCACACCCCTCCTTCATATCAGGAGATGTCAGTCATATCATCTACATTGAACTGACTTTTGTCATGTCCACTCCCCAACATCAACCAACAACAAGCAAGTACAAGACAACATAATATTGTCCGTGTCTACTAGGTGCACCGCTGGAATGCTAGGCTAGATGTGCTGAGATGTAGCTGTAATTCAGCTTATTTGAGCTTCACGGCTGCACGATCTAGTCCAAGGACTTTCAAAGGCTCCCATCTCAACGAACTATCAATTGATCCCACTGAAACATGAATCTAAGGACATGTTCATCTACACTAAGCCGCAAAAAGATAGAAAGGCAATTGAACACGATTTTAGTAGGATTCTATGTTTCTGTCCTTTTGGGGCCTGTTATAGCCCACAACTTTAAATCCCAACTTTATAGGCCTTTATAACGGTTGATACGGTCTCCTTTCTGAAACACGGGTTCCCGGTGCCTATCAGCCAGCACTGCTCCAGCCATTCCACTGGTGCCAATGGTCAGGGCTTTTAGGCCTTGCACCTGACGGGGTGAAATCATGGCCAAAACATTGTTGAAACATGATCGAAATATGGTTGACACCTGGTTAAACCATGCTTGAACCAACAGGATGATAAGGATGAATACATCCATCTATATATTTGGATGGTAGATCTTCTGCTCAATCTTTGGTGGTCACGGTACCTTCAAACAGACAAGAACAGCCCCTCCGGAAAATCGAAGAGATCCATAGATCTGAATGGATTGGCCCAATTTGTAAAGAGGGGCGAAGGTTTTGCTGACATCAGCTGACCCAAACTCCATTCATGGCAGCTCAGCCACTTCGAGATTTGGGTGTCATCGTCGAAACGGTTGTATTCTTTCTAGATCCCTTTCTTTCCCCCTCACAACTAAGAACAACAACTTGAAAATCCCGAGCCCAACGCCAAAAACAATCAAGCCCGTGCACCGCCATCACTCACCACCATCCAGGCGTGTCTGGAAATTGGTTCTGCTCATGAAATGCTACTTTTCTGGCGGACATGATTTGCTCAACCATCAAATTCGGTGGGTTTCCTCCAACCTTTTCAGGTGACAACCCCATCCACCACCATCCATTGTAGCTATTCACCAACCTGAACAGGGAGGCCGACAATCTTAGGGTACTGCGTATAATTCCCATCATTCCAGTGACGTCGCGACGTGAGGTCGTCAGATTTTGAAACTTCAGATTCTCCCATCATGTCCCAATATCCCATCATACCATCAGTTTTTATTGGTCAAATTTCATGGTTTGATGTTTAATCCCCGAGATTACCAATTACATGTCCTGTGATGACCCCCCACCAAATAAGAGGTGATTTCCCAGCACTTTCCTCGTTCCTCCATGTTTCTCCACCCACCGCACCTCCACATCTTCGCCCAAACTGTCCATGGCACTCAGTCCATCGTGACCCAGGCAGCCCAGAGCCTTGGCTGCAGCCTCCCGTACCGAGCTGTCCGAGTCCTGGAGTGGGCTGGAGAGGCAGTGTCAAACACCATGAATCAACGAGAAATGGAGGATTTGACCCAAGAAACTCGGTCAAAAATGGGAAATTCATCAAGAAATCTGAGAAGATATAGTGGACGAACCTAGCAAACTTGGAAATCAACCAAAATTGGAACTGAAATCAATCATTGTTCCAGGACTTAGCCAATCCCATACCCCTGATGCTAAACCATGCTATATAAACCTTCGAAAGGGAACCCAAAATAAACCGATCCACTATGATCCACTCCATTCTACCAAGGTGCAGGGTTACTAGGGGTATCCAGGGGATGGAGGGCCTTCGCACCCCATTCTGTCGATTGTTTGATGATCTATTCAATCTATTATTCATACCTTCCTTTCCTGCAGCTTCCAGCAATTTGACCCTGGTAATCCAATGTTCTCCTTACATAGTGCTTTGGATGAACACCTATCAACCTAATTACAGGTTCTGGATGGGAATCTGACCCTCCGGCAATCTAACAAACATTCTTTACGTGCAAATCATCCAAACGTAAATATTCGATGTTCCATCCAACAATATCAAGGGAAAGTCAAAGTCGCAAAGTGTTGACGTTGCAATTTTCCGACACTATGGCGTAATTTCCAAAACATTGTTCTTGCAGTTTTTTGACTCGGTCAAATTGTTGTACTGTTCAAGTATAGTTCCAAAACCCTGGGTGCCATTCTTTTCTTTGGCGACCTCACTTTTGGATGTCCTGCGTCATATAACCAGTTCATTCAGTTCAAGCCCAGTTTTTTTCTGGCAAACTTCGTCTTCACATATCTTAACTTCGAGTTTCTCTCTCTCCAATGCTTTCCCATATTTACATATATGTACTATCTTGTGGTTGGGACACTGATGTAGCTCCAACAGGTTCCCCATTTCGGAAAGAACTTGGATACTCAAATCGCTCAGCTCACCCCTCCGAACCCGTGGACCGTTTATTGGTGATAGTGAAACCATTGGTGAATATCTGATCCCTGTCATATCCCATTAAAGTCCCCATACATCATTGTAATTGATAGTTGGGTACCATGATTCCCCAGCCATCTTCCCCGTCGCCTTCTGCACCAGCCGCAGCAGCCGTGGCAAGGCCCTGGAGGCCTTCGCCGCCGAAGGGCCGAAGTTCAACAGGGCGTCCGAGGCGGCTTTGCGCCCGGAGGCCTGCGAGGCCAGGTCGCTGGGAAGTGATGGAAGGTGGAAGTCTTCCCACCTCAAACATGGAGAAATAACATGCAGCAACATGGACCTAGAATGAATGTTTCAAGAATGGCATGTCAAAAGACGAATTGGAAAAAAAAACAAGCAAAGGCAACAGCAAATATCCCCCAAGATCATGAACTGGGTCCTAAAAAGCAACCCAAATTCCTAGCCTGCTGCAGCAGATTTTCAACCCCTGCAGCATGACTTTCACAGATCCACCTCCGGGTCTCGAAGACACCCGGCCACGGCTTCAACGATGTGAGCAGCGCGCTCACTGGAGGCCGTCTCCATCATGGCCGGCCCAAACCTGGTGGCTCTGGGAATGGTGGGGTCCAGGCGTCCAGGCCCTGAGGTCAAATGATATTCCCGAGTGGCCGGGTGCGCTCGATCTGAAACACCACTTGGGAAAATCACACATCTATGGTTGGAAGTACGGTGTGCTCAGATATGTTCATGCACTTGGATATGCATCTTGTGTCATTTGGCTGACATGCCGTTGGAGTGTGTGTATATATATGTATATATAATATATATCTCTCTCTTCCGACCTGCATCGCAATTTCAACCCATTCCAAGGGGTCAAAAGCAGGCACCAGCACAAGTTACCCATGGGGACCATCATGTATCAGTATAGATCATCCCAAATCACTCACTTATATACAGGACTGGAAATGATGTACCATGATGGCATTGAATGAAGCTGGATGAACTTGCGGCCCTGGCACTCAGCCAGCAACCCCAGGCCACGCAGGCGACTGGACAAGGCCTCTTGTCCTGCTGAAAGTTTGGACCCTCCAATGCATCAACAATTGTCCCCTAAATGGTCACAATGCTCAAAGAACTACAATTGTGGCACCAAGGTCTCAAAAACCTACAACCCACCTTGGAAAAACAATCCCTAAGTCCATGCGGAACCATAAGGGTTCACGGTTCATCTTCAACCACCCCTGGTTCCAAGACTTGATTCCCCATCCCCCCCATCCCCTCCCCTTCCCCCCCCATCTCCCCCCCATCCCCACCCCATCCCCAGGAGCTCCTTCCGCCTCCGGCAGCAGCAGCTCCACCGCGGCGCCCCGCTCCACCAGCCACGCCGCCGCCGCCGCGGCCGGCGCCGCGGCGAAGCCCCGGGAAGCGCCGCGGGACCAGGCCACCAAGGCCTGCGCCTCCGTGCGGCTTAGCAGCACTCCTTGGGGGTCCCACAGGGCTGATTATGCTTGGATATAAATATTTGTGTGTAATGTAATGGAATGGAATGGAATGGAATGTAATGTATTCGAATTGAATGTAAGGTAAGGTAAGGTAAGGTAAGGTAATGTAACGTATGTATGTGTTGTAAACCAAATTTTAAGGTCATATCGATGGAACATGAATGGGATAGTTGTGGGGACATTTTAAGAGTGCGTCTGAGAACATGGTTAAAGTTGTGAAAAAAGACAGGCAGTTTGTAGAACAACTATTGAAACTAACATAAACTAACAGTTTCTAACTCTTACTTACCTGGTCATCTAAGAGTTAGCTACGGAAGCCATGGCCCAGTCAACGTACGATGACTTAACAAACTAAAAATTGTGATTTTGCATAGCTTCAAATGAACTGGTCTCCGGAAAACATCCAAAGACCTATGGAAAACCCTGGGTTTCCCTGTCGGAAATGATCTAGTTTGTGAATTTTTCAAAGCTATGTTAGCTTGCTGGAGGGTAGGGCCTTACGGGGAATGAGCATAATTGTGCCTAAGAAATCATGACTGTATAGAATCTAAGAACACAGACCGACATATACATATATGATAGTATTTTAGCTACAGTACGAGCACAATGAAGCCGATCGATTCGCTGCGGCCTTGCAATGCCTGTCCAAATTCGAAAGAAAATGTACCCTCCAGTCCCTCACATATATATATATATAGATATATAGAGAGAGAGAGAGAGAAAGAGATTGCCTCCTTTTAACCTCCACTGGGGCTGTCAAGTGAAACTCACTAGCCTGACCAGCCAACCAAAGCAGGAATCGCACACAGAGGCTCACTTTCTTCGGTCTAAAGTTGAAACTATATAACATTTGCAATCCAACCATGCCAGGGAATAGATACATAATTTTAGAATGAAAATATTCATCGTCACTGCAATTGCATCCAATTGCTGCAACTTTGGGGGATGCTTCCCTTTGCGTACCATCTAGGTCCTGAACATTTGCATAAATGAAGGTGTTGGGGGTGGTGAACAACAAATAGAACCCCTGAACCTTCACCCTCTCCTTTGGCGTCGTCCGTGCGCTTGTGCTTCTTCGCAGGTTTGAAGCCTTCCGAGGACTGCGCATCGCTGCACATCTCCTGGCGCTGTAGGGCAGGGCAGTTGTGATACCAACCTAAATGAGCATAGAATGGATCATAATTATCACATAAATCAATCTATCACTGAAAACAATCACCCAATATCACCGAGATTAAAATGACAAAAAAACACGGAAAGTTGTCAAATGTTCAAACTGCCAAATATCTTGGTCCGTCCAGAAAAGTTGCAGCAACTCCAACCTTTCTTTTATCCAGCCCAATTGGAAAACTGCGTTATTGTGGGTTTCTCTCGTCCCAATCTTGCTATTGAAAAAAACATTGAGATATGTCCAAAAACCGGATCTGGCAATTTTCTGCTGATTTTCTTTTGCAGCATCTAGGACGAGACATCAGGGCAGTGCAAACCACCCCAACATCCACGCACCTTGAGGGTTTCCGTCAAAAAATCCTCGTTAAGGCCCAACTGTTGAGCCTCGGTCACGCCATCCCCCAGTATAAGAACCCCACAAAATATTGAACAGTCATTCACAAGTAATCATTTTACCACTATTGTTGCTAGGGTTTTGTCAAATTCTATCCTTTTGGAGGTTTAAAAAAAAACCAGGTGGAACTGGGTCCCCTGGGGCCCCGATTGGTGCCCGGTGACAGATTCCTGGTCGCCATGGATGGCCTTCAGGATGCGCATGCGCCCAGTGCGACAGGCAATGCGAAACGCCTGCTGTTTGGCCTTGGCGTCTTTGAGATGGCCGTGACCTACTTTTTGTCTACAATACTAGTATTATGTATAATGCATAGATGTGAATAGATGATGAGTTTGAGATGGGTATCTACGTATTGAAATGCATTGTGAATGCAGTACATTAAATATGTAAGCAAAAGTTATCTCATATAGAGAGAGACATATACTATATATATACATATTCAAAGTGTGTGTAGCGGATTTTGTTATCTGATTGATTCTGATTGCGCTTACGCGTTTTCCAGCTTCGCAAAACAGCGGTCACGTTGCTCGCTGCCCACCTCGCGGCTACAGCGCGTCCACCAAACTGGTAGCTGACGTGTGCTGACCACCATCTGCAGCATGCTACGATCCAGGTCCTGAAACATGCTGGAACTATGGAGGGATGCCATGGGGTGCCACAAAATGGACGATTCGATCATGGTTTCACCAACCACTAAACATCTGCACATCTAAAATGAAGAAAAATGGAACTATTCACCCAAAAATTGCTGTCACAACATTGTCTATTCATTGCCAGCATTTTTTTTGCCAGGGCCTCTCTAAGGTTTGTCCTGATTGTGCCCATGTTCATTCACAGACCGGTACTAGCCGGTACACTTCCCAGACGGTTGCATGGGAAAAGAAAAAGGACTTATATAATGAAGATTGGTATATATAGAAATATACCCTCTGGTTATTTAACATAGCCATGGAAAATGGCCCATTTATAGGTGATTTGTGATGATGTACCTATTATAAATGGTGATTTTCTATAGCTATGTTAAATGACCAAAGGGTAGATTTGATGAACAAAGCGGGAAAGGCAACTCGTCACTCCAAAGTCCACATGTTGGATGGCGAAAATTGCTGCGGCTTTCTCAGATCTCAGAAGTTGTGGGCCCCATGCAAAGAGGTCGCTTGCTGGAGGACCTGGTCATTCAAATAGAACGCTGCAAGAATGGTATTATCTCACGTTTTGCTTGTTCCTAGTAGAACCAAGGTTTCCAGTTTCTTTAATAAAGACCTACTGATCCTACTGTAGATACATGGTGGCATTTTTTGTATCCATGTGCACATATATCATGATATGATATGTGTGTATATATATATATATACACACCCGTGTGTGGTGTGTCGTATCATTTGTTTCCTTCGTAGCATTATCGTTTAATCTTAACACATGAATACATACATATAATATAATATATATACATATATATATATACATATATATATATATATATGATGCGAGACACGATATGAAGATATACGAAGATATGCGAAGAATACATAACACATGATAACGCCCTGATGTATCTGGCAATGAGGTCTGAAGCATTCTGAAGCCGGTCCCCAGTTCTGACGCCCAGCACCTCCTCTTGACACGGCATGGAGGTGGGCAGAGGCGAGGAGGCCGATTCTCCCGCGTCCTGGTGGCGATATCCCATGGAGAATCTGGGGACATCCTGCTGGATCATCCTAGAATGTGGTGATATCCGATGATTCATGCTGCTTAGATATATGATGATAGATGTTGATTTCGAAACCATACACCGTCATTTTCGACATTCATTTAAGGATATCTAGGGTGATTTGTCTCTAAATTGGTCTGATAGGGGTGCTTCAGCAGCACAGAATTGGGTGAAAAATCTGACAAACAGTGATAAAACATGAATCAACAAACACCAGGTTGTTCTAAAATTCATGAGACCCTCAGTGGATTCGAAAAACATTGCCCCATTCATGGCAAGTTGCGGGGTAGATATGGATGGAAATGGAGGAATGTTTCATTCTCTGCACATTTTCGGGGGCCGAGCCTTGGAGCACCGCTTCCTAGTGTCTTTTTCTCAATCCTCCATGATCATCAGAAGGCAAATGTGTCAGGTGGGGTTCCGAACGGCTCCGGCAACTCCTGCACCAAGAGGAGCGAATTGCGGATCTGCAGCAGTTGCTGCTTGGAGTAGCAGCCCTCAGCAGCTTCTTCCTGTGCAGCAATCTCCTGATGTACGTGAGCTGTTGGACCGAGGGACATGGAAACCAAAGAAACATGGAAGCCATAGACAGCTAATTCGACTGTGTGTCCTGAAGTCGCTTGCACCAGGATTCGTTGCAACAAGGTGGGCAGGATGAGCATGGTCGGTACCATGCCCTTTCATCATGACATATCATGACCCAGCCAAAGTATATATCTATATACCTCATATATCATCATATCATATCTTAGAATCTTGTCATTTGTTCCAATAATACATTATATCCCACCCTACCTCCCCAACCCATCCTCCTTCTTGGTCCAGCGATGGCTCCCGGTGCTTTCCGGCTTCACCAGTGCCACGCTGGCGTAGCTCGGCGCCTCCGCGGCCTGGACCAGGAAGGGCATCAACCGCGCTCCGCCTTGGGCGTCTGGCGCGGCCGGCGCGGCAGCTGGCGGCTCGGAGCTGCTGGCGGCGCCCCAACGACCTGGCAGGGGGGTGGTAGGCTTGGGCCGGGCCCATGATTTCTCATGCTTAAATTCCAGAGGACTTGGTGGGACTTGGTGCACCCAGCGGACCTCTGCACCAACCCCCCCGTCGCCTTTGCTTCGCACGCTAGGCGCAGGGGCCTCTGGTGTCACGACAGGCTCCGTGACAACACCAGTGACCAGCTCCTTCAGGGCCCCCTCCAAGTGATGTTGATTCCAGTTCAATCCCAGATCCTTAACCCCTGGGCTGCTGTTCTGTTTAACTGGCGGGCAGCGTTTTAGTAGCAAACTATCACTTTTTTGGCGGTAAGCCAGTAAGCTCCCTAATGATATGATCATCGACTATGATGTTTGGAAATCCAGGCTGCACATTGATGGGGCAACCACTTTCTACCCAACTACGGTAGCCCAGTAAATGCATAAAAACATCCCTGCCATTGGAGTTCTTGGACAATTGGCCTCCTGGAATCTCTCTTCACAGCATTGGATATCTCCACATTTTGCTGTTGTTGTCTTGGTTGTGCCGCTATCATTCTCGGTTCCAGTCCCGATTTTGAGTTTGGATTGGTATTTTCCTTAGGTGAATAAAATTTTGGGGGGTAACGCCCTAACCTTCCTTGATATCGGCTCTCGTTGTGAAATTCTTTGAGGTAAAATATGGTAAAATCCCTAGTTTGTTTGTAAAAACATTTTTTTCAGAGAAAATCCAGCACTTGTGTTGCAACAATGGCCACTGTTCGCGTTTTGCTTGTACAATTGACTGTCTGCTATCATAAACTCACAAATCTATAGATACATTTCGCCTAGTAAAACCCAAAAACTTCCAGCATTCAACCCAGATTTTTCTCGTAAAAACATCTACACTCCAAAGGATCTCTGCTCTCTCCTCGGCGGCAGCTTCCGGGACCACGACACTGGCACCGCGACCATCAGGGTAGAGCCAAACCACCTCAGGTGAGGTCTGCAGCCGATTTTTGGATGACTTTTGATGTGGCTTTCTGATGCCGTACTTGGGCAATGGCCCGTTTTTTGCGCCCTGGTGAAGATCAAAATAAGTGGCAAATGGATGTTCATCCCTCGAAACTCTGGTATGTCAAAACAATTCATAGGTTTTGACTCATCCCCATATTTATGATAAGTATTCGATCATAGCTGACAACCCATTTTTGGGGCACATCATTGACCAGCGACAACAATTTACGTGATTCAACCAGCAACAATGGGGTTTGGCTGGGGACACAGGTCTCGTTCACTAGAGAAAGTGGGGGTTGGATATGGCTGCGAATGGCCCGACAAAATTGGTCATTGCTGGCATTTAACAATCCATGCTCTTTTTGGGAAGTATAATTTTGAGCAGGATATGTAAGATCCATACTTACCATATAATCCATACTTACCCATACCTAACGCATGTAACAATCCATGCAAGAGTCAGGTTAGGTCATTGGGTCGTCAACAACATCAACACCAACATCCCGCCAAGGCTATGGCCAAGAGATCACAGATCTCATCGCCCACAGTGATACCGCTGTATGCGACCTGAAAATGCAGAGCCACAGAGACAATACAAGTCTTACAAGTGTTCATGGTTTCTAAAGCTGAGTTTTACACGTGTTCCTGGAGTGAATCGGAGGGTTTTAAATACTAATGATAAGGAATTAGCTCATATGATTATGTAGATAATATAATCATAATAACCCAAGGAGTAACAAGTAACAACAATTATATATATATATGTGTGTGTGTAAATAAGTAATAACTAATCCTCTCCCATGATTCTAAGTCCTTGGTACATCGACATGTTGCGCCTGGCGAGGCAGCAGGGCTGGAGCATCTTGCCTTGCGAGCAAGGCGGGCCCCATCCCTATCACCATTTTTATGGTTGGGATTCCAACCATCCCCAAATGGTAGGTGTATGGCATCGGGTTGCCCACACGAGTATATCATGTATGATCTATGATATGTGATAAATATATATACACACATGTATATATATATATATATGTATGTATGTATGTATGTATGTATGTATGTATGTATGTATATATGTGTGTATGTATGTATGTATGTATGTATGTATGTATGTATGTATGTATGTATGTATGTATGTATGTATGTATGTATGTCTGTGTGTGTGTGTATGTGTGTATGTATGTATGTATGTATGTATGTATGTATGTATGTATGTATGTATATATGTATAGTTATATATACATATATATATATAATATGTATATATATATATATGTATATATATATATATGTATATTGTATAATTATATATATAATATATGTATAGAGAGAGAGAGAGAGTAGAGAAAAAATACTGTAAATACGCATGTTCATATCATATCATATATATATAATTAGATATATATATATATATATGTGTATGATTATATATATATATATATGCACATATGCTTATATATATTCTGCTGTTCAACCAATAAAACACTCTATTAGACCCTGAGCACCCAACTGCGAACTCCCACACGTTTGGATTGAAAGATGTCACTGAGCATCCCCGACTGAGGCAACTTCACGAGAAGTCCTTCGGCGGCAATGGACCTCAGATTCACCACACACATCACAAAACAAACCGCCGATCCAATACGGCTTTCTCTGAAAATCCACTGCTGAATCCATAAATCCCTTGCTCAATCCTTATGATCCCTAGTAACAGTGTTTGATTTCGTCGTATGTCCCATTTTCAGACGCCCACATGGAGGTTTCCTGAAATGGGGGGGGTACCCCCAAATCATCCAAAATTGCACTATGTTGATCCATTTTGGTATTGAAACCCATGGTTTTGGGGATCCCTCATTTTAAGAAACTTCCAATATCCATCCAACATCAATGTCCAGCACAGTCCTGACTTGGACCTCCTACAAGGTGCGGCCAATGACCACATCTCCGATGCGGCTCATGAGGCCATTGCCAGAGGCACGGATGTGAATGGTGTCAGTAAAGCTCAAGGAGAAAATGGTAATGGAATTTGACATGGCCTGGATTTTGGTGGGAGATTGCCTGAGGTCTTTCGGTCTGTCAATCCGTTGAATGGAGCCACGTGGAAGTGGGTGCCAAAGGCTCTACCAACATGCCGGTGTTGGAAAGAAATTGGCTCCGAAGCAAACAACATGCAGCTCCAAAAGGAAGTGCCTGAGTAACACGTATCTCATAGATTCTCATAGTATCTCATCATCATTCATCATCTGGTTAGTTCAGTTTCTGAAGGTCTCCTTGCTTTCTAGGTCTTGGCATGTCTTGGCTATCGGCTCAAAAGCTCCCGGCAAGGCTAGACCAACTGCGTGGGCCCCCGGCTCCATTCGTTGTTGCGACCCCAACGTTTCACAGCCAGAAGCTACCGAAACAGGATTTTTTCTCGATGGGTTGGTCACGGTTTCACAAACATTTGGGCGCAGCACATCCTAAAATCAGAATTCCCATCGGGAAAACGACGATCTCTCTGGGATTTGGACAAACCCATGTGATATGCTGATCCCTTTAAAGCACCACTTCTGACCAAAAAAGCTCTGGACGCCTTTTCTTTCGCTGGCTGTGCTGTCTCCTTTCTCGAGGTAAACGAGCACCTTCAAAGCGGTCCAATGCCATTGGGAATGTCACAATCTGCTGCTAAAAGTTGAACTGTTAGTGATGGCAGCTTGGAAATCTTATCTCTCTGACCTGCCACCCGGCAGGGATTCACTGATGGGCCACAACTACGATGTCAAAATGGAAATAGTAAGTACACTATAGTACAGTATTCGAAAGTCGAGCAACTTTCTATGGAAGTAGATTGGAGTTGATGTTATATATACATATACAATGCAAAGTCATTTTTGTGCTCCCCGATGGAAGCTGTTCGCCAATGTTGGCCAATCCAAGAGAACGGATGACCTGCAGTGGCACTTCTTCGGGATGCTGATCA
>BGPT01000285.1:208481-273035 GCA_003297045.1 Symbiodinium sp. clade C Y103
GGTAACCATGCCAAAAGTTGTTTGGCGACACGGTGCTTGCTTCTGTTGCAAGTTGCCCCCGCAGGCCGCAAAATGAGTTAAGCTTGTGCGACCTTATTGCGGCTCTTCTGAATTTTTGCGGGGCACAACAAAAAACAACGGAATTTGCTGTGATACAATATATAGGGGAGTTCCCATTGCCATGTGTGATTAATTTGAGGGTAAATGAGCATCTTCAATGTTCCGCCACCTTTGGCTCGGCCCCTGAGGTTAAATCCCACAATATCTCACATGTTGGGTGATTCTACCCATTTCTACCCACCAATCTACACCAAAAAATCAAGGCACGATCCGCAGTTGCGCTGTCCGCGTGCAAGCTGTCCATTCGCGCCCGATACATGTTCCTTGGCGTCGTCCGCGCCAGTGGCTGGTGGTGATACACGTCACATGGATCAGTCCATTGGTTTACCTGAACACTTTATAGAGGCAACCATGTTAATGTTTTTTTTCCGCGGGTGAGGGATCAAATAAAGAATTGACAACACATGAGAAATATATACAACATATACATATATATATATATATATATAGTGTGTGTGTGTGTATTCCAGCGCGGGGATTAAAAGCAATATATTTGGGCAATCAAACCAATTTTTGGGTTCAGAATTTGGGGTGTTCCTCTGATTTGTTAACTTCAACCAAGTCTGTGAAGAGCAAAAAAAATGACTCCGAGCCCACTGCTGGAATCCTCCCCCAGCGCGAAAGCATCAAGAGAGCCTTGCAAAAAAATTGCACCTCCATTCATCTTTCTAAAAATCTCAAGGAAATGAATGGGTACCAAGTACCAAGACATACCAAGACTACACTCCCCAAATCCAACCTGAAAGTTCTGCACTCCAAACGTGGGTCTTTTCGAAGGCTTGGCTGAATCGCCATGGCCAAGATACTTGAAAACCATGGTGTCTGGGATCCGCCGAAAGTTGTAGAAGTGGACACCTCAAAAATTCTCTGCGGATGTACCCTCCGGCAATCGAGGATGGCAATGGAACATCCATCAATTCTTGTTGCCAACAATTTTCCAAGGATTTGCTGAAAATCCCCATTGATAGATGAGTTTCCTTGAGAATAAGGGGAGGGAACATGGCTATGAGGTCAACATTTGTGGTGGGGGAAGGCGCCGGGACTGTATAGGTTCTTGTGACTGTGAGGAGCGAATTTCGACCCGACTCCTTGAAAGTGGAGCGAAATTTTGGCGAACATCCCTTTCGGCTGCCAAACCTACCAGTGCTGGCTTTGTTCATGTTCCTGTGCATGCAAAACTACTGGTGCCATGTCAGATTCTGTCAGCTCTTACCAACCAAAGTTCTCTTGACTAAAGCTCTCCTGAACCCAAGACTTTACAAACATGTGCGCATAGTACGAATCATGTGAGTTAAGACTGCTCTAGCTTTATCCCATAGCAATTGCCGAGCCGGACCCCACTAGACCATGAGTATTGTTCAACTTGATAGCCAGTTGAAAGGCCCAGCTATGGTCCAAAGGAATCCGATGGGATCGGTGACTTCTGATCCCCGGAGCAACCATTCTCAGTTTGTCTGATAAGGGGACACCCCTAAAATCCAATGGTTGATCTTTATGTTTCCCAATAATGTTGCCATTTCATGGCATCCTTCACTCTTGGACACACCCAAATATCACATGATTGCTCAGATATCCCATTCAATCCCATGAGAATTGATCTATCTAAAGTACATATTTATATATGTACATGTGTGTGTGTATAAATGTGTAGATATAGATATACATACATATATCCATGTGTATCTAGAATGTGGTTGGGAAACTCTTAGTAGCTGCCTAGCTCTCCATGTAATACGGGAATATGGATACCAATAGCTTGTTAGCTCCCTCCTACCCACTGGATTTGTGCGGCTTTTGCTTGTGCTCCCAAGTGAGACTTGGGGGAGAAGATGGTCAGATTGACGTACCATTCTATGGTGAATACCTCAACCAATAGCTAGTGAATCTATCAAATCCAATAATAATCCATTAGCCATCTTCTGTAAGGTTTTTTATTGGATGTGTATAGATTCACTATCTATTAATACTATGATAATCAATTGTTTGCTATCTAAAGTTGATAAATCCATCTACTTATCACGATTCTTCGCAGAAGAACTGTCTGCGCAGCCGCCATTTTCGACCCTCGCCAAGCTTTGGACATCGGTCGTCCGGTGCAGCATGACACAGCCAGCAACGACTGGGGAGCGGTGGTCGTGCAACCCTTCCATGCGAATCCGGAAAAAGCAACTATCTTCGAAACATTTTGTGTATATATATATATACACATATCTATCTAGTATCTAGGGTATATACTTATATACATATATATATAGTTGGAAATAGCTGGAAGGACGAAAATCCGCCCGTTGGAGGCTGGTTTTTCTGCAGACTAAGGATGAGTAAGGTCGTTCCACGTCTGAGCCAGATCATTGAGTAGTGAAAATGGTTGAGATTTCCCATTTCTAAGTTGGTTGTATTTGTTTACATCGCACATTCCCATGCAGGTGGTGATGTGAGAGAACTTGCGCTCCTTGGTTACATGTGGCTACATCTTTTAGTCTGTTTGTAGCTTTCCTTATCTGAAACAACAATAGCAGTAGAAATCGTCCTGTTGTGGTCATCTTCCACACAGTTCCTGTTCGATCTTTTGACTGAAAATTGGCCCATCGGATGTTCGACATGGAAACAAGGATGGTGAAATGTCCCAGTTGAACATCAACCAAACAGTAAGGGAATCACTACCTACTACCAACAACCATTTTGAGGTGGTCCTTGATAAACAAAAGCCGAAGTGGGACATTTGCCAACCCCTGTGAAGGCATGAACCTACACCCACGACACACCGCTTCTTTTAAATGATGGAACCCAACAAGGGTCATATCCAGTAGGAAAAGTCATCTTTGGATATATCATGATATATAATGATATATCATGATATATCATGATCTATCTATCTATCTACCTACCTACCTACCTACCTATCTATCTATCCATCCATCCATCCATCCATACATCTATCCATCTATCTCTCTCTCTCTCTCTTTGGGACCCTATTTCTCAGGGTCCATGTTGAGTTTAGGATGTTCACGGGGTGTATGAATACATGATAAATCATGGGATATAGCAATTCGCGAAAACATAGAAAAGTACTTGATCACCATTTTAGCAGGAAACTTGTTTATTTCTTTGGGATTATGTCATGACATATCATCAACCCTCTTCACTCCCACTGTCCGAGCTGTCCGAGTTCACGCACGCCAGGCATTCCCTGGCGACGCTCCGCGCGGAACCGTCGCAGCGGTGAAAGTCCAGCGCGAAGTCGTCGGCCACTTCGCCGCAGGCCCGGCACATCCTTGGAGTCGCCCGGCAAAGAAACAACAATTGGTGCAAGCGCGATTTTTACCAAATCACTGATTTGGAAATCATTGAAAACGATATGTGTGGAAATGATCTGCTTTTTGGGGGGAATTAAATATGATATATGATGTGGACCTGATTTTTTGCAAGTTGACTTGCAACTTAGAATTGATGGATACGTTTAAGAAAAACCTGTCTTTGATTCATGAATGAGATTTCAATTCTTCAGGATCTAGTTTATCATTCCCACTTATGGTTGATTTGTCACAATTAATGAGTTTCTGCATCCCTTGTCCTGGTTTTTTTCATTCATGGAATCCCCACAGGTTGCCAAAGGTGCTTTGGATCTTTATTTCTTCAAATTCTAGTAAAGATTCATTTGAAAGAAACAAGTTAAAAAGCAACTGCTACTACAAATCCTGTGCCCAGCCAGGATCTGCGAAAAAAGTATCCCCAATCCCATACTATAAACAATCAAGAAAAACACCGTCACTACTATCTTTTATTGGATGTTCCAATTAATACCCTCTGGTAATTCAACGTAGCTATTGAAAATTGCCATTGAAATGGTGGATTTTCCCATCAAAAATGATGATTTCCCATAGCTATGTTAGTTTACCAGAGGGTATATCAATGCATTATGTACTACAATGAATATAATGATACATAAGATAATACAAATAAATAATGGTTGTGTATATGCATCGAAAAAATCAAAAAAAAACCAGGCTCCCTTGGCCGCAGCGTGGGCACGGCACCACCACCAGCCGCGCGGTGACACTGCGGGGACCCACCTGGCAGTGACCCCAGAGGTCTGCGCGGGCGTTGGTGCCGCCAAAGCCGAAGGAGGAGACGCCCAGGTGTTGACTGTTGGTGCCTGGATTTTTTCTTGGATTCCACCAAGATAGAGAGATTTGAACGCTAAATGAATCTACATTCCACTCAGAAACAGTGAGAAAGTACTTGTTCTATCTGTTTTGGGGGGATATATATAAACCACTTCCAACTGTCAAAAGGGGGGTGATAATCCTATGAAACAAGTCTGATGTGTAGTAGCGGTCTACCAAGAAATGTTGGATGTCATCAGATGTTCATCAGAAAGAATTGGCGTAAGAGAATGCAATAAATAAATATGTTACATTATGTTTCTATGAAAAAGTAATGAAACAAGCAACACCAAGTTGAATTTGGGATGATTGTACCTGCAAACATGGTGGTTATATTTACACATGGATTTGGAGTTATATAGATATTGATATAGATGTAGGTAGGACAATCGATAGATAGATGGATGAAGATAGATAGATCTAGTCAGACTGAACAATTCAAACTTGGGTTTAAACCAGCAAACGTAGGGAATCATTAAAAAAAAAAATGAAAGCAAAAACCCAAGAAAAACCAAGCTGCCCACATCTACGGACTCCTCAGATGGAACATGGCAATGGCATGGAGGCTGGTTGGGCGCCGGTGCAGGTGTACATGCATAACGCCTAGACATACAACACAGACACACAGACATGTATTTATAGTTCCACATGTGTATATATGTGTATATATATATATATACACACACTACACAGACATAGATGTTCGCATATATTGATCATGTTACTATCCGTGATCATCCTGGCACAGCAGTTTGTGGCGGCATTGGATAGTGACTGGGGACACCAAGAATTGCAATCCATGAGAGATGCAAAAAAAGAAAGGAAAAAGGAAATAGTACAACGTGGCAAACCCACACCATAAACCATACCCAATAGAGGTTTATGAAATTGGGTATGCCCCAAATGGTTGAGTAGTTGGATGGTCCCTTATTAGGTTGTTTAATGTTGTGTTGTTTGCCACATTTTGTCAAACCGCCACCCAGACTCATTGCCAAACAGGCATGGGAAGCCGTGAGCCTCCAGGTTCCCGTTCAAAACTCGCAGGTGCACGTTGGCAGGACACATGGAGTGAGTCAACATCAGCACGCACTTGATGAATCCATTGAGCCCAGCCGCGGCCTCTCCGTGTCCTGAAATCAGGTGTTGCGACCGTGAGAGCGCAATCTCTCCTAATATTCGATCCCCGGAAACCTATGGCGAAGTATTGGATCTATTCATCTCTTGGACCCACATGGGGATATTTCATACTAGGAAGGGTTCGCTGAACAACGTACAGTGGAATCTACAAATCGGAATAGATTACAATGAACAACAGGGTGTTGATTCAATGGGATTTTCATGATCCAGCTCGCAGAAAATCCTCCAAGATCCAGTGCGCGTTGTTGATTACATCCCATTTTTGCATATTTTTACCGGTCATAATCCATTGGTTCACCTGAAAGGTTGCAAGGTTCGCTGAAGATTGATTCATATCACTGTTTTGAAGGAAGCATGCTCTTAGACACTCACTGTCGAGACGTTGCCTGAATTGGTTGCATGCGTGCAGCCCCAAATTGATAACAACAATAATTAACGACAATCATAATACGAAGAATACCGTCCCCTTTATGCTAAATACACCTCAACATGATTACATCCAATATTCAACCATCGATTGTTTTAGGCTGGGTACAGGGATTACCCTCCGGAAATCAAACGCTGCAATGGAAAATCCGAAATTTGTAGATGATTTCCAATCAGCATTTCCATTTATAGGAGATTTCCCATTGCCACGTTTGATTACGAGAGGGTAAATCCATTACTATTCTATTCTTATCCCACTATACCCCCCCTTAGACCACATAAAACACCATATATCATGATTAAAAAAAAAAAAACATTATTTTGGCCCAGCTCCTATGTTCGTTTTGGAGCTGGTCAACAGCGGCATGCCACCCTGGTTCACCACACCCTGGCATTCAAAGAATTCCAGGGTGCCAAAACGGCTGGGAAAAACGGTGAAAAAAGTGGGCAAGTAAGTATATATCCAAGAAAGATGGCGAAGTCTCAGATTTACGCAGCACATATGACTGTTTGTCGGACGTGCCCAGGGAAATTGAAGATTTCTCTGTTTTTCTTGGACGACCAACAACTGGAATTCCTCTAGTAAAAATTCGAATCTAACGAACCAACTTATGGTGCTTGACGGTGCCAAGCCATTCTGTCCTGTTTCACACACCCGAAATGGAAGGGGCATAGGTATCTTTGGAGGCCGTTGCGCACCCAACAACCATCACTTATGGCCTACATGTTATGGGCCAAACCTAAAGATAAACACCAAATCATCCATTTCCATGCGTGTTTGTTTCAAAATCTGCCATCTAATTGGAGAATTCTATGGATTTATAGGGGGTTCCACTCTAGTTAGGCAAATCTCCACAAGGCGGGGCCCCCCCAGTTGTAATTTGGTGTGTGATATAAACCCCCATTAACTATATCATCATACTCTACTTAAATATAATATATATATATATATATAATATATATATATATATATATCCCGCATAAACCCCGATTAACCAAGTTACAAACCCACTTAGATATCCTTCAGGGGCCCGTCCTGTTATCTATTATATCCGCATATATCCCCATGATATCTTCATTATACACCCATTGTTGTTGCTGAACTCCATATTTTTCATGATAAAATCACAAAATTTCATGGTTACCCTCCGGCAATCAAACGTGGCTTGCTGGAAAATCCACCATTTAGATTCAATGATTTTCCCAGCTCTAACCCCCCGGTTCAGTTCGGGCATTTCCCAGCTAGCCACGTTTGATTCACCCATTATATCACCATTAAGTCCCATGAAATTCCATGAGATTCCACTCAATTCCATTGGATCCGCAGATGATCAAAATCCCTTTGAATCCCCATGAAATCCCTTTTCCTGGGTGAAATCCCCGGATGGCAGGAGGCCAAACCCCAGCATTTTTCCATGGCCCCCGCCTTGATGGCACCGATTTCGATGGGATCTCCCAGGCTGGTGCCGGTGCCATGGCACTCCATGATGCTCAGCGAGGCGCCATCCAGCTGCGCCATCTGCAGGGAGCTGCGGATGCAACGCTGTTGCGAAGGGCCGTTGGGAGCGGTCATGCCTGGCACAAAAGAACCACGAGAACTGTGGATTTAAACCGGTTTAACGTTGGCTTTAACCATCAATCATTCAATCATCAAAAACAAATGTTGCTTTCACTTTCACCATCCAAAAGTGGGACTTGAGCGATTTAATCATCATACGTTGGGATGTAACCATCTATTTTTGGGAATTGGGATTTCTCACAAATGGCAATAATGTTAGGTTTTGGATCCAGACCAGGATTTCAAGGGGCGCATCTAGTGGATTCAAAAGTACGGGCACAGCCTGATTTGACTTGTCTCGCCGAATGATCCGATTTGTCTCGCAATCTCGCGGTGACCCATACGAAGCATCTTCTGTAGATTCTATGGTTCAGGGTTTCAAGTGGCAGGCCTAAACAAGACATACTGTATCAAGACAATAGTCAAAATGTATTCAAATGGTAGTGAAAGGAATCAAACCTTTGGATGTCCGCTATTTGCATTAAAAATGACAAGTAAACAGAGGTGGAGGCGCAACGCATGGACATCATGGGCATGTCTTGAGGAAAGATTTAACCTGCCTGAACCCCTGCAGCCAAAAAAAAACAGGGATATATAATCATGGGGTTACCTATGGTTACCAAGTGATGTCCTTTGAACATGATAGGCCAACCAGTGGAAAAAGGACATCGTTCATTCAACTTTGCCAAGCTCTCTTGTGGCTTTGAAGTGTGAATACTCCATGAACAATCCATGAGAAAGTCAAGTGGTACAATAGGGCATCTATTGCGCGATAGGGCCTTTGGCAAACAATCATGAGGTGCGCTAGAAATACTTGGTTTGGCCCGGATGCTTGCAGGATTTTTCACCACGCCATGCCGGTTCACCAGTGATTCACGGTAGGTAAGCATCAAGACGTGGCCCGCCCTGGATACCCTCCAAGGTTGAGTTGAATTTTTGAGCTGGTTGGTATGCTCCATTTTTAGCAGAGAAAACATCAAGCTACTCAACCAGTCGCTTGACTGACAAGAATGGTGGTATGTGGGTGTCAGCAACAAGGATGGGAAAATCCTAGTGACAGCCTCAAGTGACCATCCGTTTTAAAACGATCATCAGACTACAAACCACCATACCCAACCACCACTGGGCGATTGGTTGATACCTTGGGCCGAGATACTGGCAGAGCGGCCATCTTGATTCACTGCGCTACCCAACCTCGTTGGCCGTTGAGCCAACCTATCGAAGAAGAATGGGTCGACTATCGGCTTGTCTGCATCAAACAAGAGGGGAAACAGGTCCCGGTTGTCCCACTTGATTGGCTATATTGGCTATGGCAAAAAGTGCCACCCTCGCCAGGAAAAATCCAAAATGTTGGGGGCTATGATTTTGTTTGCCACATCAAGCCCGTGGAAAACCACAAGCATAATTTCATATAGGAGCTACCTGACAAAATAGACGATGTACACAATAGACACCCACCTTGCTGTCAAAAAAGGTCCGTTAAACCCACCGAAAAAGGAAATAAGGGCTGGTTTGTTGCTGGACTTACTGTACCGCATTTTCTTGGTCTTCAAACAAGAATGGGATGGCACCAGCCACCATTGAGTGTTTTACCGTGCCAATCACAAAATGCATGCGCCCCTTCCCCCCCCACACACAAAAGAGGGCACACACACACAAACAAACAAACAAAAATGCTTGAAGCATCTCTGAAACCGCTCAATATAGCTAGTTTAAGGAACCATTTGCGGTTGAACAAATTGATTCTTTAAAAATATCCAACATATATATATATATATAGCCCAACACTTGTTAATCATCATGTTCCCAGTTAAAATTGCTAGTTGGGGCACACCCCATGTTGAAACAAACCCCCCTGGCTCATATTCTTGGTTGTATCTCCCATCACAAATCTCTGTAATATCCCGATTGATCTGGCCATAAAATCTCCTTAAATCCCAATTAATGGTGGTAAATCCCGATTTTGCAGACTTTTCCCATGCTTTTCCCATAAACCATCAACAAATCTACTGTAAATCCACATCTTCCCCATAGATTCCCCATGGTTTCCCCATCCGACACCGAGCCCAGCCACAAGGCGGCCATCTCCACCTCTTCGCCCAAAGGCCTCAGCAGCACAGCGCCACAGCCCTCGCCACGCCCGAAGCCGTTGGCGCTGCTGTCGAAGGTCAGGCAGCGCCCGTGGAGACCCAGGAAACCACCTGGGAGGGTCGTGCCTTGACCATGGCTTCATGGCTTAAGGAGGGAACCGGAGAGGGGAAAAAAAATGGGGAAAAAATATATTCATATCAAGAAAGCTTGGGTTTTTCTTGGGGGGTTGCGGGCTTCAAAGTAAGCTGATGGCGTGTTTTATCTTCTTTTTCTTGCTTTACTCTACATGTTGAAGAAACATTTCTTGGGCTTTATGATGGCTTCAACCTAGGAAAGCGTTCAAAATACCAAAATGTCCAGGCGCATCTGGCACCTTCATCTATTTTCGATCACCAGCCTGCGCCCAAACCAACAAAGCCATCGGGTCCCAACATGACCCGCACGCCCATTACCAGCGCAGCGGAGAAATCACCGGAGCTTGTCATCTGCGGCTGCGAACGCAGCCTGCTAATAGGGGCGATTGGTTAGATGCCGGGTGAAAATGATTGAAACCTCAACAAATACAAATGCTAACAGTGGGACTAATTGGGACCCTATCAAACATAAAGAAATATTACATACTATGTGCATGTATGTAACTGCATGTATATTTATTTGCAATGCAAACGGTTGGAACATGCTCAAACATAAGCAACTGAAAGTGGGATGTAAAGGGTTGAAGCATGATCAAAATAAGCAACTGAAAGCGGGACAGGGTAATGATAGTTGCACCTCCAAAAAAAAAAGAAACATAAAACGGTGGCTCAGAATTGAAATGGATAGATCACGAACAGTAACCGGCCACTTTGGTAGCTTTGGTCAACTTGAACATTCTTCAATCAGATACAGGTTCCTCGGCCCTCTTACGACATGACATACACGGGTTAGTGTGAAAGCGGGGATGCCTCCAAATCAATTCCTTAATCATCATGATCGTCCTTTAATCCCTATCCAAATTGCCAAAAATTGGATGGGTATGCTCAATTTTTTCACCAACCAATCACCACACCAGGCGCCTGGCATGGCCGTGGCTCAGCGCCACCAGCGAGGAGGAGCACGCTGTGTCGAAGGCACAGCTCTCGCCCCGCAGAGCCAAGGCGTAGGCCAAGCGATTCGCCGTGACGGCCGCGGCCGCGCCCCGGTGCTGGAAGGCTGAAATGTGGGACGTGTAGCTCCGCGATTCGCTGGAGCAATCCCCCAGGTACCTTGGAGCAATGCGGTGGGGTGAAACCGAAAGAATTGGGGGATGGGGTCAAAAAAATGTGCAATCAAGCTAACCAATCAACCAAATCATTACCTGCCTACATACCCCACAAGCAAAGAGGATTGTAGAATTGGGAGAGTTGATTGGGACTGATAGCTGGTGCCAAGGGATGGACTAAAGCTTGATCAGGACTACTCACACGCTGGAACGGTTCCCCCCTTCAACACGGCAATCTTTGGGTTTCTACTTTAGAATTTGGAGGTGTATTCATCAAAAAAAAAATATCAAAAACAATTCCCGGCGACAACTCCGTTTACTCTTGGAAAATTACGTGTCAGAGTTCCGAAACAATGGCGTTTCAAGGGGTTTTACGTTATCAAAAATTCAAGTGCTCAAACATTCAAGCATGACAATGGAAAGAGGAGAAACAAAAATCCTGGTGATTTTCCCATTCAAATTCTGATCTATTGGTGCTGTCCCAGCAAGTCACGTTTGATTGCCAAAGGTCCAAAAACAATCCAAACACCCGAAAAGGACAAAAGAACGGAAAATCTATGTCTTAATTAAATTCTTATAGTGAGAGGGAGAGGAGTGGGAAAAAGAAACGAGAGTAAAAACCTTCATAAAGCGCAGCAAAAACCAGCTCCTGGCGACGTGTCAACTCGGCAATTTCGCAGCTCTTCCAGTCGGAGACCTTCCTCCACCAGGCAGCTGGTCCCCAAGCGCAGCACCAGGCGCTGCTCGGGCACCAGGGCGCCAGCCTCGTCCAAGGTCAGATGAAAGATGTGGGGATCCAAGGTGCTCAGCTCCTGGGGAATGGTGGGGATGCTGGGGATGCTGGGCACTGTAGTTTGTTCTGTTTTTTGTAGCAAAATGGTGACATATGTAATGTATTGCTATGAAATATGATGAAATAAGGACTATGAGATCATAAATCGTTTAGAAATATGAACGGAGATCAGCTTTGAATCGCTTTGATCATCTTGTGATCTGATCAGAAAGGGGAGGGGGCTTTGTAAAAACCCCGAGCTCAATGCAATTGTTTTTTTTTGACGTTATCTTCCTCTTATCGTTTTTCCAAGCGCTGGCTTCATACCTTGATCAAAGAATTCATGAGCGAGGAAAAGGAAAAGGAAAAGGAAGAATAAAGGAAGAGAAATGAGAGGAAAAGGAAAACATGGGTAGTGTCTCAGAAGGACTAAATTTGGTGCCAAAAGTTATCGTTATCATGTCATGATCATGGTTCATGATTCAATTTAGTAGGCAATATAGTCGTGATCATCAACAAAAGGTTTCATTTGAAAGAAAAAAATTTTGTTGCGATCATCAGGGTGGACTTATGTTTTATATGCTTTTTTTTAACTGGAGCCGGTTCAACACCATTACTGTAATGTGTGTTTGCCGTTTGTCCGTTGTCGAAGAGTAGCAGGTCCGGTTTGGTATTCCATGTGGTGCTTCAACGACAATCGTTTTTAAAACAACCAGTCACCCCTTGTCAAAACGCAAGCGGACAAATGGTATGGCTACTAGACCTCGCCACAGGGAAGTCAAAGAGTCCTCCATCAAAATAGTTCACAAGTCCCCCTTTCTATGCCAACACTTCAATCCTTCAAGCAGTCCCTTTGCCACTTAATTAGGCACACAAATGTGGACAACTACCCATCAGCCCCAGCCATCAGAGCCACTCCTGGTTCGACAAGAAGGCTGCGTGCTTGGCATTGGTCTTCCCTGCCCCGGCCGAAGCCTCCGGCGCATAGTACACTGCTATGTCCCAGCGGTCCAAAGCCACTTCCTCAGCTGATGCTTCGAAACCCTGCCATTCTGACCATTGCAAATAAATTGACAATACACATACCTATTGTGATTTTAAATTCCTCTACTTACTCTAGTTTCGATGGGTATGGCCACTAAACTAAGTCGTTGATAGATTTTTTTTTAACATCCACCATGGGTTGACATTCCTCCAGCTTTACTGATTCATGGGGTCAGGTGTGGATCGAGCTGGCCCCAAAGATCATCATCATCGTCGTCGTCGTCGTCGTCGTCGTCGTCGTCGTCGTCGTCGTCATCATCATCATCATCATCATCATCGGCATCGGCATCGTCATCGTCATCGTCATAGTCATCATCCATAAGTATCAATTTTACACCCCGTTACGAATGTTACATACATATACATACATATACACATTATACATCATGATACAGTATATGTATATATATATATATATACCCTCCCGTGCTGTGGTCTGCCCAGCTTCTGTTTGTGTCTCCCCGCCTCCCACCAGCACGTTCCACAGCTCCTCCGTCGCCGCCGACGGCACCGTGGCGCTCAGCGCCCGCACCGCGACGCCGGCGCCCCCGGCTGCCGGCGGCGCCGGGCCGGTGAAACTGAGCGGGTCCAGGTATTCCATGGCATCGGGACAGCATGGCGCTTGGGGTTTCCATGAAACTCCAGGGTTTGCAGAATTTTGATGAGTTGAGGGGAAGTCTTGCATTGGTCTTGTCATGTTGTTGAGGTCTTTTCTGAGATTGGTGTGATTTGTTTTGGGGCTGGATGTTGATTTTTTGGTTGAAGAAAAAGGAGGGGATGATGTAGACTGAAGAAAGGTGGGGATTGGGATGCAGTTAACGATGTTGATGGGTATGTATAGCAGTTGAAGTGGAATATACGTCCAGGATCACCCAGGAATCCTACATTTGTCTTTCTTTGGTGGACGCTCATGGCAACGAAATACGTCTACTTTGACCATTTTCCAGCCTGCGGCTTTGATGGGTGTACAGTGATATGCATGCACTTTGACATAATGGTGCGTATGGTATCTGTGATGGTACTTCGTGACAGCAGGAAGCACAGAAACTTCCCAGAATCTCGCTAAGCACGACAACATGCATCAAGACTTAGAAATTTCGGATTGGGAATCCACACCGTTTCGTTTACTAATATGGCTATAGTATCATTAGAGTTAGTTGATTCTATGATTTCTACACTCTATATATTTCTATATGTGCTATATCCGATATCCGTATCTCGAAAGGTTACCCTTGGTGAAATGGCCTCCTGTGGCTCCTTTAAGCCAAAAAGCGGGATGCTGTACAGACAGGCTCAATGTTCTCAAACACTACCAATTTTGCCAGTCCATTGGTACTCCTGTTTTGGACCAGACTCAATTTATGACACGGCATTACTTGAAACAACTGAAGCTGAGCCAAGCAGAAACGCTGCAGGATCATGCACAAACATGTGCCCCTGGGAACCTTCAAAGTCTTGCAAGACAACTGGGTGGAAATCACATGAAATTGATTGAAATTGCCATGGTGGGGTGGGGTGCAATAAATTGTGAACTGCGTTTCTTTGAGCAATTTCCAATAGTACCATGGAAAACCACTAAGTCACTATCCTTCTTGCTTGATAGGGACTTACCTTTATCTCACCCATTGTGATACATCGGCTGCACAAAGGCATAAGCTACGAGGTGAACACTGTCCCCACCGTCCCTTCTGAACTGAAAGCCCCCTCCCTTGGTTTCCAACAGCTGGGGGTGCTGGTGAAACTTTCAAGCCCACATGCTCCTCGTTGCTCCTGATCTTATGTGCGATCTTTACACGGTATCTTTCCACATTTGCACCCCCCAAATATCCCAAATCCCCCTAAATTCAACAGGGAACCCCAAAAAAATGGCCAAGCCCAATCACAAAATCATCTTTCAATAAACAATTCAAAAAATTGCCAAAATGGCCCAAAATGGACCAAAATGGTCCAAATCCTAACAACAACGAACAAGTCCATCCCAACACCTTAACGGCGCTGCTGGGCGCCCCTGGCCCGAGCCGTCCGCTGGGAGCTTCATGCCACGGATGGCTGCCTTTTTCAGCAGCTGGCCACCACTAAGGTCGCCCAAGTACCTTCGGAAAGGAAAAAGGTGGGGATCCACCACAGATTTCCCTAGCAATAATGTGAGTTCCTCTTGGGGCTTAGGGGATTTCATGGAAATTTCATGAAGATTGAACTGGTGCGGTGATGGGGATTGGTGTTAACGTCAGCAGGGGGATGAATGACATTTGTAGCCGTATAATGCAGAAGGCTGGAATAAGAATGACATACCTTCTGTCTGCCAGAATGAGATAACAGTGCGATAACGATCCCATTATATACCTATAATATATATATATATATATTATATATATATATAGTGCTCAGAATATATATGGACCTAATGATTTACCCAGCCATCGTGGGGATCTAATGAGAATTTCGCCCGCAACAAGGGCGAAAGCACTTCAGAAGCCATACCCCATCTTTGGTGGATAAGTCATCCTACAGACAGACGGGTTGAAAATCACACGTTTCTCAAACCATGAAGACCACAAATTATACTCCCACTTTCTGGTGGTGTATGCAAATGTCATTAATACTCTGTGATATCGCATTGCTAGGGTCATTAAATGGTTTTCTGCCCCACTGAACTAACTCTGCCTGGGTGTAAGAACCCTTGGGCGGCCCCCTTGTTGGCACCTGGTGTAGGCATGTGGAATCAGCAGCTCAGGAGCTTCCTTCTTCAGCTGCTGTAGACGCTGGACATACTCCCCTGGCTACGGCACACTACCACACCCAAAAGGCTTGCTACGGCCTGCGATGGGAAATCGATACGCATGTGTAAATCATATTATATGATTTATATGTACATAATTGTGTATTCATTTATTCATGTGTATATTTAGTCCTTTATTGAATCAATAACATCAATTTATTGATTGATTTATTGATTGATTGATATCTTTACTTTACCTATATATATTATATATACATCTATATTTATATTAGACTTTCTAAATATATATATATATATATATGACACCCCGATGACAGGGCATTGTTCACATCTCCTGCTTGTGCTGTCTAGTTGCTTGTTTGTTCCATTGCCTGGTTCAAAATGCCTGACTGTCTTTCGATCAGGGAAAGCACCCGAAAGCTTGATGGTTGATCACCCCATTCTCCTTGCCAAAATTGCTACTTTTGGGGATGTACAATTTTTAATGGTATACCCCATTTGTATCCATTTGTAAACACACCCATAATATGATTGTTGGTCCTATACTATACACCAAAAAAAAATATACCCCCATTAATATCCCATTGAATTCATTTTTCATGGTTAAATCACCATTTCTGCTGGTTAAATCACAATTGTTGATGGCTAAATTAAATTCCACAATTTGCCCAGAAAGTCGCAGTTTTTCATGGTTACACCGCACATGTGAATGCAGCCAGGGCACTAGTGGTCTTGGAAGGCAAGGTCTCCTAATTTTAGCGCCATCTGTCGTGGAGAACTCAGGGTTTCAAACTTGGATTTCACGAGCAAATGGATTTGCGTCATGGATTGGTATGATGGATTCACAATTGTAGTTTGATGGATTTAAAAAATGGTTTTGAAAATCTATTTTAATGGATTCCAATTGGTTTACAGTACATACAGCAATGAATTTGTATGACAACACCATACCTCACCTCACCATATTTGGTCAGTATCCCTATCTTTGATGTGATCCATATGCTGAGCAACGAAGATGGGCACAAGATTGTAAATTACAATAAATTACAATTTACACATCAGATTTCATAGATTTTCACAGTACTCATACTTCCAACTGATGAAAATGATTGCGGATCCAGCATTGGATGTCAGAAATTCACAGTCCCTGATCGTCCTGCTGCCAGTTGCTGCCCAAGTAATACTCCGCATCCAACTTCAAAGTCTCGGCCCGTTCCAGCTCGTCCTCAGTGGAAGTGGAGAGTTTTTTGGATGACACGCATTTTGATATGTTTTATCATTTGGAGATTCTAGCAGATTCTGGACGTAATCTGAAATGAATCCCGAATATCTCACGGCTGTTTGAGGTTGTCGTAAATTTGGGACCAGGGTGATTCTATGAGGTTCGGGATGTGACCGAAACCCTGGTCCCAAACCACCCTGCAACAATTGGTCCGTGAGATCATGCAAGCAGATAGCTGCAGGTCCCATGCATGATATCAGCACTTGGATCCATGTGGTGACCCAGGCTTAGAAAAACTGGTGTTGCCCCCATCCTAGTGTGGATGGAACATCTATCTTCACTCTGATGTCCCATTCAAGCCTTCACTCTTCCACTGTAGGCCGCTTCCCATGTGAAACCACCACGTTTTCCGTGTTCCTGCCTCAAATCCTCACTGTTATTCATATCACCCAAAAAAAAAACGACTGGTCACAAAAAAAATACACCCAAGGATAAGGTTGTGGTGTTTCTCTTTAAGGAACTATAAGCCATGGGTTTTCCCATGTTTTTTTTCCATGTTTTTGTTGGAACATTAACATCATCCATTTCGTCTGCCACGGCGCGGGGAAGTGCAGCGACTCCACCAGGGGATGCTCCGCATTGGCGTCGAGGGCCTCCTCCAGCGCCTGGTAGATGTGGTACAAATTCACCACCTCAGAGGTGTGCCCAAGACTCAATGGATTGGTTAATGGGAAAATTTACAGGAAACCCCTATATTTTATGGGAAAATCCATGGTTTCCTGTAAATTTTCCCATTAACCAATCCAGTGAAAGACAGGGGGGGATGTCATGGTGAGATTTACCCTCAAAAAAAATAAGGGTTGAAAGGACGGATCTACAACAACCATAAATTGAGGATATGTCACAACCAACAATGGAGGAGGAGCTTCATGGTGAGCCAAGAAATGGTGACTACAATTTATATGATAGCTTTCATGGGGACTATGGCATAGGGATGTTTCATGGGATAAAAATGTAAATACGGATGTATATGTATATGTGTATAAATATATATATATATATATGAATCTGTGTGTGCGTCTCTCTCTCTCTCATTAACCAGCAATAGTGGTGATTGAACGCCAAAAACAAAAAATATGTACATCTGCTTTCATATGGGTGTTCGAGTTCTACTAGTGGGTTTAATATGGTTTAATAGTTGAAATGGCTAAGGGGAAGGAATTTCGTGGTGATCTATATGTTCTATAATCTATATGCACAACAAAAAAACAACGTGATTTACCAGCCATCAACGGTGAGGTTATGGTGATTTACGAATAAGATGTGCTCTATGTGTGTGGCTCTTATTGGTAATGATCTGGTCATGATGTGGCCGTCTTCAGTGGCATAGCGCCGTCTGAAAGGTGTCCTCAGGTCCCAGCAAACTGCGCATAGATCCTGAGCCGCTGACAATTGATCTTTATTTCCGGAGGATGTTTGGAGTTTTTTGATGGGAACATATGGGGAATGGTCATGAATTGTCCATTGTCCATGTTTGAGTGTCATGGTTTATCAAAAGTCGGAATCCCAATGGATCCAATAAGGTGTGGTCCTGCGAAGTCCATCTGTGGCTTTAGCGCATCGGAGGATTAACGGGTCAATGACCTGGTCACTTGATGGTGATGTGGGCCTCCCACGGTTCCTGGTTAAATCTGGCTCATATCCCACGAGATAGACCCTCGAAAACAAAACACGGAACCATATTGGGACCATATTGGAACCCCTAAATTACTCTATAAATTTTCGTGTCCAAAAAGAAGTGCATTTTTGGAGAGGCCCCTGCGTTTCAGAAGCACAGTCTACCAGTACCACTTCGGCCGGGCGTCTGCTGGTCCACTCTGCATTTGATGAACTCCTGGGTGCGCAGCCATGGGAGTATGAAACCTACTAAACCAATAGTTCAGGAGGAACTCTGATATTCAACTCAATCGTTAGGGAAACTAAACTTACTAACTCAATCTGATAGTTAACTCTGATTTCCATGTTATGGACACTCACTAAACCAATTCGCTGATAATTAAATCACATGATTTTTCATGAAATGACTGGTAGTTTGATTCTGTTATAATCATAATTCCCAGATTTCAAACTTGTTTTTATCACTTTATGGCCATGGTTGAAAGAGGTTCTATGCGGCATTGTCATCCATCCCATAGTGGGACTCCTTGCACAGGGCATAGCCCCATCCCCCAAATATTAAACACCCCCGTTGCATGGTCCAAATATATATGTCTAAATCTCCTACATCCACCATGGTTTCTGGGGGGTGTTTAAGGGCTGAACAGGTGAAGAGATTAATTGATTATCCCATTTTATTCCCACTAGACTATATCCCATAAAATCCTGTCAATTTTCATGGTGAATTCCCAAAATTCTCAGGTGTTGATGTTGAAATCCGAACTTTTGGAAAATAGCTACCCTCTGGTAAACTGTTACATAACTATGGAAAAAACACAATTTTTCATGGGAAAATCCACTATAAATGGCCATTTCTGCTGGTGAAATGCCACATATCCGTGGCATCGCCTTGACGAAGTGCACCGACTCGGCGGCCTTGTGGGCTTCGGCCGTGCCTGGCGACAGGGCGAGATTCCAGGCACTTGGGATCCTATTACAATACGATATACGTGCACTACTGGGATATAATGGAATACAATGGGATCCGAGAGCTGTGTATTATGTATATATATATATGTGTGTATATATATATGTGTGTGTGTGTGTATGTGTATATATATATATATGTATGTGTGTGTGCATGTGTGTGTGTGTTTATTATATGTATAATTGCATATGTATATACATATATGTACACCCCTTATCAGGTACTTGGGGGTGCAGTTGGGGTTCTGAGTGGAAAAGAACAATGATCGAAAACCATAGTCATAAGGGATGTATGTGCTATATCATGTTATATCCCACCTTATGGAGGTTCACTCACCATGAGAAAATAGCTATTCACCAGCTATTAAGATTGATGATCCTCCATGTCTATTGCTATTCCCAGTGAGCATGGTTATGGGTCCTCTGGAATATCTCGGTTTTCACCCAAAAATACCTGGGATTTGTGTACATTCCTCCCCAATTAAAATTGGGACCGTCGGGTTGAACCCATAGCCCGGTTTCGCAACCTCTGGAAATGCATCGTACCAGATAATGGATTTCAATGGGATCTTGAATCTTATCAGACCAGCTCAAGGAGGACGTACAAATGCTTTTAAGTGAAACGGATTCAAGTTGGGCTCCTAAACAGATTTATCTGATTTCCAGTGCATGCATGTAACAATTGTTCTTGATGTCCATTTACATCCGTTTCAAACCTGTTTTAAACCGAAGTACGGATATCATAAGCAAAAGTCATGGGTGCAGAACATTGGCAAACATTGATTCTTAACCAAGTGGAACCAATAGATTATCCTTCAACCACAAGATTTTTCTGCGACCAGGGCCATATCCAGGCCAGAGAGGTTCCAAGCTCCACATGGCGAGGTCCTACATCTTGTTGATTTTATCCTCGTTACCGTCGACCAAAAGAATCAAAGCTAGCGTACTGTCAAGATGATTCGGACTGACTCTCTGTTTGCATCTCATATGATTTTTGGTCACATTAACATTCCAAACCATCACCAAAGCCAGCTTTTACCACTTATAAACTGATATATGGATTTGACCACCCAAGAGAATCCTCACTATACCTTAACGATCAATCAATAAGATTTTAGGGATACAGGGTACATGTCGTATATACTGGTTTTCTCGACAAACAATGGCCAAGCTTAGATACAGTTTTTGTTTAAAACCTGGTTCGATTATGTTTGGTTGACATTTAGCAAAAGATTGTAAGTATTTGTAAGTTGTACTATGTCCTGCTATCCAGTTGGTAATGATTTACATACTAAGTGTATATATATATATACATATATATATATTATATACACATCCCCATACTATCCCCATGTACGATCAGTTGATATATCCCCGTACTTAATCATAGTTGTACTATGTTGTACTATCCATCCAGTGGGTTGACAGGCCTTCCTTCAGCTTCTTCGCTAATCCATCGGCACAGTCTTCCGCCTAGCTGCGGCACCAGATGGGATCATCAGTCCTTTCTAGGGACGGTAGGGCTGGAAAATAAGGACATCATGAAACCACCAAGCAGTCATTCTGGCGATTCATGGTGTGTGAGAACTTCGGGACTTCTTATGTTTTTGCTAGGTTCTTTGCAAAAGCTGTGCTATACAGATGGATTCCGGGTCTTGTTCTTCCTTACGCAAATTACAGAAATGGCGACGAAATAGCCTTGGACTTGTTTCTCCTGCGGCTGTCTACATGACATTCGATGGAAGCATGGAAGGCTAGGAAGGCACCACATGGTGCTTGGCTATCAAAACAGTCACGAGCCTACAGGTGCCTCACATACATCCTGTGCAGATTGGAACAACAATTCAACATATTAATATAACAACAAACAACCAACATCCTTAACGTATGATGAGGAGACCAGCATTGAACGGGAAGTCGATCGCAACTCGCAAGGAACATCACAGGACTAGTGAGATTCTCTACATGGGACTCTCCAAGGCTCGGTCACGCGAAAGCCCACTAGCTTCCTTGCTATCATCCACCACATCAAGCCGTTTCAATCACCTTCAATCGATTTTCAGGGGCATCCCAACTTTGGATAACTTTGGGACATCCCGACATCCCTACGACATCCCTACCAGCCCTACCCAGGGAATGCACCTCGGCCTCCTGGATCCAAAGACCCCAGGAGCGCGTCTCTAACTCCAAGGCCAGGGGCGTTCCCTGCGAGGTGGTGCAGTTCTTAAAGGGACACGCCTCCTGGCGATGGCTGGTAGGGTGGGCCTGGTGGGCTGGTTGCTGGTGGATGTGGGGATCATCTGGTCAATATTGCAGTGGGATGTTTGTCAGCAGAAGGTGGAATAACCTCATAAGCATTGAAAGTTTGAAAGCACTGTAAAGAAACGCCGCTTGCTGGAAAGTCCGCATGTTAAAGAGGAGCATCATCTGCAAAAGAGTCGTTTTCTAGCCTGATTGGACTATAGGATAATAAATTCCCATGATGAGTTTACACCAACAAGCATGTGAATTCGGGGAAACAACAATGCCCGTCCTGCTTTAAGCCTATCTAAGAATATCCAAGTCATTTTTTGGTATCGTTCTCCAAAGTTTAACCATAGTTCAATGCATGTCAAGCCATGTCATGCGCGATAAGGTCAAGTCATAGTTTCATGGGGTTATATAAATCCCGTTTAGCAGTCTTTGTTATTTAATTCATTGCATGGACCCTTTCCTTTGCCCCTAAAGCAGCAGGAAACCCTGGACCACGCCAAACAATAGTCTCCACCAAACACGGTTGAAAGAAACAGCTCTCGAATCCCAGGGTATATATTTATGGGTACGTGTACTTGTTTAATCTTTGTGTGCGGTGTTGAAGGAGGAGAAAGGAAAACTTCGTTGTTGACTACCGCCCTGGTTTGGTTGGCCAAAATCCAGCATCGGAGATTTCAGACAGGGTCCCAGATGCGGTCCATGCATCCTGAAAGACGGGACACTCCGCACCCACAGACTGCTTCATGGACTGCGAAGCCTTGCAGGTCGGGCGTCCAAGATGTTGTAACCAGCGTTCAAGATCTTACAAGCACTATAATGTAGGGGTTTCAATAGGGATGCATGGGTAAAGTAGCAATAAATTGTGATGAAATCAACAAGAAATGGGCATGTACCCAATGGAATTTTTATTTTAAGCCCAAAACTGCTTTAACCATCAGCAATGGGGATGAATCGAATTGAATCAACAACCACAAATCGTGCAATTAAGCAACAACAACGGAGACCCGTTCAGTTCCATCGATCGAGACAGCAGGTTTAACCAAACAATGGCTACGAGTAGCTTCAAATACCCTGCCAGCTGATTTTAAGCAATACATGTTGTCCTGCATCGAATAAACCAAAAAGTGAAACGAAAAGACAAAAAAATCGCAGCCTTGTGCACTGTCTTCAGCATTTCAAGGAGCATTTCATGAGACTTTCCTCCTTCGTCCGCCTTCCAGGGGCTTGCAGGGCAGGAGATTGTCATCCAGTGTGATCTTTCCATAAATCTTACCTAACATCCTGAAAGATCCCGCGCGTGTTGAGAATTGAGGAATTGAGCTTCACAACCAGAAGATCGTCCCCTGTCACGTTAGATTCCTGGAAGGCATCCCTAACCCTACCATGCCCTGCCCACGAGGCCCATCGGAGTCGACATGTTTTCTCTCGCATCAATGTGCGTCGTAGAAATTGTACAGCACTCGCCGCGAGCTTTCGTTAGAAGAGCCGGTGATCATCATGGAAGCACCTAGGTATGACTGAAGCCAGTCAAATACGTCCCATGAGCAGTGGCAAAACCCCAGGAACTCCACGGTTGCCCCAGCGAACCCTTTTAAGAAGAAACCCAAAGACGAGTGCAATATCAAATGGTAAAAGTCATCTTCAAAAGCCGATTTTCTCTGAGGTTCCATGTTAAATTTCAGGGAGCTTGCCAAATATACGGCTCTGTCTGCAAATGGGGCAGTCCATGGCATGGTACCACAAATCTCATGATTGATCATCGTTTCCTCCCTAAAAATTCCGAAAATCTCAGGCATTTGTTTCCCCCACAAAAATCCTTCCCAAATTGGGGTGTCCCGCAACTTTTTGGAGCAAACCCATATGTGACCTGTGGCTTGGAAAAAATATCCCTTTCACCCATCCGCACCTGATGCCGCCCTGACAGCAGCTTGCTTGTGCAAGCATGGCCATGGCATTTCCACGTTGAGGGCGCGATACCTCTCAGGGCATAGAGATGAGTATCTCTTTGGTGGTGAAATACCTCGAATTGTAGTCTTTGTTCGGTAAAATCACCATGTTTACTTGCAACATGCCCAATTTGGATGGGCCTTGGTCAAAATCTGCCTTCTACTTAGGAAGGGATGCAGAAACATCGCCAGGTTTTCGCGGGTAAGGGTCAAGTCATTGGGTATCTGAACCAGCTGGATGGCTTTGCGCGAAGGAATGACCAGGCCATCCCGGGTTCCCATGAGTTGTAATAATATGACCCATCCTAAAATATCCTGAATCATGGAGGGTTCTTCCCGCTCACCACCCAAGTCTCTGTTCAGAAAGCACCCAGCTGACACAGATCTTTGCTGCGCCGGGCCACTGCAAGCGCAATTCACCATCTCCAGGTATCGATAAGGAATACAGCGCGGTAAATCTGGCCTAGGCAAACTACACCCGATAGGATTCCCACATGGAAAATGCTTCACTGCAAAGGAGGCCCCAAGCCCTCCCTCCAACATCGATGCCCTTTTTAAAAACTTTAAGCTGGCACCCCTTGCACCCCTGAAATATTACAACAAGCTATCTTCAGTCAGAATTTCATCATGCCAATCCTCATTTCCAGGAGCTTCCATCTTGCCCTTCCTTAACGACTTTACTTCTTATCACTCCAGGACCCAGGAGAAAAAAAAATAATGAATTGTAGATGCACAGTAGTACATGCATGTGTATAGCTCCCAAACCTTCACCATCCAACCCACACAACCAATAGCATGTCACCGCTTCATTGGGCCCATCGTTGTGCGCGTCCAAAGTCAGCAGCTGATTCCGCTGGACGTTCGCATTGCGCAGGAGCTGCAGCAGCTGATCCGCCGCGCCGTTCCACCAGGTGGCTGCGCCGGACAGGTGCCGCACCGTTAAGGGCGGCCCCGGGCGCTCTGGACCCAGGAAGAGGAGCAGGACCAGGCCGTCACCTTGGTGGTTTTTGGCGGAATTTTCGCTAAAGATGGAGATAATATTACTATATTTCCCAGAATATCTGTGGCTTGAAGTCCCTATGTTGGCTTTACTCACCCCATTTTCCATCTCCCAACTTCGAGTTTGACCCTGAGAGTTGGCCATTCTTGATCAAAACAACCATCTTCATGGAATCTCCTGATCCCCTTTTTGGATTCATAGAAAGGGGGTTGGGTTTCTGGGGATTAAAACAACTGGGAGAGTAGGGGGTGGTGGGTTATGTGTTGGGAGGAACCAGACATGAACAAAGTGGGGGATATGATATTATAAGTATAAACATCAAACTTTTACCCTTTGTACATCGTTGTTGTGTGCGTAACAGGGATGTAAGCAAACAGAAAACATGTGATAGGTTCCATCACCAACAGAAATCGTGATTCCATGGCAGTTTTGGTCCCATTTAACCGATATATAAAATGTGGATCTGCATCTTCAAAACTCCAACCCCCCGGCTGGCACTTGCCGCTGAAGTGGCCGCTGCTGCTGCCTGTGCAGGCGACCAGCTCTGACTGCCCCGCTACCTTTGCACCGCTGGTGGCGGGTTTTTGAGCGACAACACTGGGATGGACAACCAGCTGAAGCGTGGATTTAAGCAGCACATCGGGAAGATGTTGTAACATTCCGCTTGTGATGTTCTTTGTCTGGCCAAGGCATATTATGCATTTTGGGTACAGGGAGATTTTATTTAGTAACATGGGGTCCATCAGTCCATCACAGACCAAATCTAGATTTGGAACCCGCCAATGGCCAAATGTTTGCCGGCTCCTACTCCTAAGTTGGCTATAATCCCCGTAAAATTTGAGTTAACCCCACGGATGGGAGCTATCACTGCATAGCTAGTCGCTGATGGCAACTGGGGGCAGCACATCCTGTGTACACTATCCATGCCTTACCTCATTCAACATCAACAACAACAACAACAACAACAACAACAACAACAACAACAGCAACAACAACAAAAGTTGCTCGTTACGTATCCAAATTTATCTAGTTCATATGCATTAACATTCGAAATGTCGGGTTTCTCTTGATTTTAGCGGCTCTACTCTGACATCTTAACTATTTTTAGATATATGCATATATACATATACACCCTCTGTAACTTTGGTATAAAAATGGCACGAAGGAACACGATTTACATGGTAAGCACTGTGGTTTTCCATTGCCATCTTTAAGCACTGGAAGGTAACCATCGGTTTCCTTGCAACAACCTCATCGTTTTTTGCGATTTGCAAGTGTTCCAAATCAAAAAAAATGTTGTGTTGCTGCTGAAATGGGACTTCTGAAAGATTACAATCATCAACCAGGGCTCCTCTAGCAACATAAACGACAAGATATGATACTAAGATGTGTATATATGTACATAGCCCTATGTATATACATACGTTTACATATACATATATATATATATACACATACAGCCATAGTCATAGGGGCCACACATCCCAACAAACATGATTATACCCATATAACTAACTTGAACTGCACCCTCAAGTGTTATGTTCATTGGCTTATACAACCCATTAAGATCCATTTAGCATAGATATGTCTCCCATAGACCCCAAACCAACTTAGCAATTCCAAACTGGGGCACCACATTGGCCCCGAGCGACCCCTGCGACCCTTCGGCCTGCTCGGCTTGTTGGTACAGCTGCCTCCACCCACCAGTGCGGCCCTGCAGAATCTGGCAGCGCAGCGTCAAGGGCCCCCGGCTCGGGAGGCTGCGACGGAAGACCTCAGCGCCAGGATCAGGTCTTTTTTGGGTGGAATCCTGGCTGGGAAAAAGAAGGGAGAATGGCCACAGAATAATAGGAACTTCACCGAGAATTGGGATCTAGCCACCTGTGCCTGTGCTTGGGACTTGAAATGGTGATTTAAGCAACACAAAATGGGAATTTGCCAACAAAAGTAAAAGGGATTATGCCAGGAAAAAATGCGGATTTAATCAATGCAAATGGGGGTTGAAACGTGTTGAAACTGTCAAAGGTTGGATTTTGACCTTCAAAGAGGCTCTGGCTTGTCGACAAAGATTGAGGTTATAGAAAACGGGTTCCAAGTTCCAACCAGGAACGAGTGGATTCTTGATGTCTTTACCCTCCAGGGTGTTGTCACTTCATGTCAGTTCCTGGTATCCCAATGTCGCGTTCACTACATGGGTTCAGCCGAAAATTGGGGCCAGAATTCAGTGAGTGGTATAGAACATCAGTTGTCTGATTTTATCTTCAAAACCAGACAATTTACAGTCAAGGGTATGTCCCAGTTTCGGACAAAGCCAAACATCATATGATTGCTTAGGTATCCCATTGCATCTCATGATATCCTTTTACCATCCCAATATATCCCAATGAAACCACCATGGCTGACAAAGTCGCTGCCAGCAGCACTGCTGGCGAGTCCAGATCACAGTTGTGGGCGTCAATGGACAACACCTGACGACAGGTGGGGCTGCTGGGGCGATCTGCCAGATTGTAATTAGAACATTCATATCTATAACAAGAATAATGGCTGTAGTGCTCATAGCACTGGCAATCTTAGAAATAGATAACAACAATAGAAATGATGATAATAATTATGATAATGAAAATAATGATAATGAAAATAATGATAATAATGATGATCATTATTGGCAACATGTGTATGAAGACAAACATACCGAGGGCAATAGACAACGATTATAATGATAAACTATCTCTTTATCCAGATGTCAAGACATTTAAGCCACAGTTTTTTCCTGCAGCACTCATAGGGTTCGAGGTTCTAAAGTTTGGCATCAAGGTATGTTTTGACATCTTTTGTAGTCAGTCGCTGTCTTATGGCACTCTAGATACTGTGTCTGGCAACACTCAGCACAAGTTCTGAGGGCCGTGCCCTTGGGAAGTTGGGAAATGAAAACCAAGTTCAACCCACCAAAAGCAGTCAGTGGGTATTTACTACATCTATACAATCATTACTCAATCTCTGTTGGGCAAATCCTCAAAAGGTATAGGAGGATTGCCCCATGTTTGTTGGGAACATCCAATGGTGATCTATGATGGGCCCCAAAGGCAAACATCATTCTAACTATATAGAATAAATATGAACAAATCCCCATAAAAACCTCACATATCACACTACCCAATCACAGAGGAATCATCATTCTCCCAGCTCATCCCATATACCGGCAAAAACTACTTTCAGGTGAGATACTATCTTTGATATATCACCTTAATATAACCTAAAGATATGGTACTATAGTCAAAATATCAAGTTCGTATATTGAACTGCAGTCAGTTTCCCCAGATCTTGACCCCTTCTGACTGGTTGGGTTTTTTACCCCAATTGTTTGATGGTTCCCTCAATGTTGGGTGGTCAAACCCCAATTCTTTGATGGTTTCTTGACTCCTGAAATGCCAATTATAATAGATTCATGGATGGTTCAAATCCATTCGAATCCTTTCTTGGTCCAATCAAATTCTTGATAGTTACCCTCTGGTTATTTAACATAGCCATGGAAAATCCCCTATAAATGGAGGTTTCTAGCTGGGAACATCATCTATAAATGAGCCATTTTCCATGGCTATGTTAAATAACCAGAGGGTAACCGTTAACCATTTCTATCCTCCATCCCGTCCACGCCTGACCCTCCTCAACCCCCGCGTCACGCAACTTCTGAATCAACTCCTCAGCAGCTTGGTCCCAACCGCCGCGGCACTCCACCTCCACGTAGCCCGGCACGTCGCCCGACACCTTGGGACAGATATGCCGTTTATACATATCCCATATGCCCTTTATACATCTTTTCTTTAAATATTGTATTCATATTACATTGTACTGTTCGTATTATTAATGAGTATATACGGCGGTTGATCGAAATTCCTTTATCTACAAAGGGCCGCGAACCCCACGTTTATCTTTTGCGGGGGTCTCATGTCAATATCTTTCGCTAAATCCTTCGCCAAAAAAAATATTTCGCAAACACGGAAAGAGCTTTCGCAGGGTCTCATGTTGAAACCCTGGCGGCCTTTGTAATGGACAATCTCTACATGGACCTTTAAAACGACAATCATATGTATATATATATACATATATATACAACCCTAAGCAGTGTGTGTGTGTGCATGTGTGTGTCTGTGTGCGTATGTATATGTATATGTACATGTTTAAATTGATATAAACTATGTATGTTAGTATGTGCATACTTAAATACATATATATATATATGTATATATACACATATGTGTGTGTGTTATATATCGGACATATTATGCATGTTATATAATTCGGTGGACAATTGTGAAAATATGGGCAAAAATTGGTTCAACTCGTAATAAGTTATTTTATGAAATTGTGGTTTAACCGATACAAAATAACCAACGGCCGCCATGGCACCTGCCAAAAGGTGTACTGCACCGAGCGCCCCTCGCAGTTGGAGGAGCCGGTGATGGAGACCACCTCTTTGCCCTCGGAGGTCTTGCAGCCTGCCTCGTAGAAGAAGCTCCAGGGACTCTCCTTTTGGGCTTTTACGGAGGCCCTGAAGGGCCATGGTTGGTCGTTGATATTCTGTAATTATATCTATACACATATATATATATATATACATACAATCATATAGACATATATATGTGTGTGTGTACATTATACTTGAATTATACACATGGCATACAGTATGCATATGTTTGTATGCATGTACACGCTATTGTGTTTCGGAACTGCCACGAAGGTCCCCTTTCCCACGAATGACCAGCGACACTTCTTTTCCGGATTCCCTCCATTCCACGAGGAAAAAGTACAACAACAACCTTGACCGTTGCTTATTGTGGAATTCTGCTACCTGGTCTGATTCGATCGACTTGCATCTAGTATCGTTGATGGGAAGTGGAAACCCAAAATTGACTTGAGATGATTTGAGAAATCAAATCTTCTAGATCATCTTGGACGTCCACATACGTCCACATTTGCAATGGCTGACTGCCCCTTGGACCATGCCCCCGTCCTGGTTCAAGGCCACCCAGTCCAAGCAGCGGGGCCCGTGACCCGGCAAATCGCGTGAGTACATGGCTCCAAACATGGCCGGAGCATCCGGGTGGTAGTTGTGTGCATCGATGCCCAGCAATTGCCTGGAATCCACGGGCCACTGACTCAAGACTGCAGAAATTTGATGGTCACCTGGATGCATCCAGAAAAGTCTGACATCTAGGAAAATGGCCAGAATTCCCACACTGGACAATGCGTGTATATAATATCATATGTATATATCTCTCTCTCTCTCTTATATATATATATATATGTATGTATACATACAACTATTATATAATATATTGTAATATTATTATTATTATTATTATTATTATTATTATTATTATTATTATTATTATTATTATTATATATATATATACATCTCCCTCTCTCTCTGTGCTTGTTTGTGCACGTATGCGTGCGTAGCCAACAATCTTTGTGAACATCATCACCAACTATGATGATTCAAATCATTTGAACTCACCCAAAATCAACCTTTTGCCCCAGTTCTAGGTTTACAACCTTTTTATCTATGATACAGTAAATTTCTTCAGCTTCTCTCCTTCTATCGCCTTCAGACCAGCCATTCATCGGTGCTTATGCCCAATAACCGCAACCATACATGAATTTATGAGTTTTCCGTAGTTAGGATAATGGCCCATGAGGTATGCTCCCCTATCTTTTAATACATCCTACCCCAGCCATCATGGATCATGAAAGATACAATAAACATATCATCAAAGACACATCTCATTAAATTTCTACTCCCAAGATATCCAAAGATACTTTGACAAATCCCAAGTGGATCATGGTGGATCATTGATTCCCATTAGAATCACGACATTCTTCGCAGCCTTGGGGTACCCAGGTGCCCATGTTGCAGCTGCAGCTCGTTGATCTCCAGCACCGCCTTGGCCGCCGCCATCTCCCAGGCGCCGCCCGAGGCGGAGACGAAGCCCAGCGCATCGCCGGGCGTGGCCTCGCCAGCGGAGCTGAAGACGACAATCTGCACGCCGCGCTGCCCAGCGATGGAACCTGGGTGGAACCCGGTGACGAGATGTGATGAGGCCAGGGGAAACCTGTGGAGTTTCTATGGTTAATTCAATCCATTGAACAAATGAAGCGAATAGCTGTGTATGTAGTGTATGTGTGCGCGTATAATGCAAAGAAAGGGAGAGAGGGAGAGAGGAAGTTGATTTGCTTCAACCCAAGTGACCGAATTCGGAGTTGTTGATCAGTCAGAGGCCATGCTGAGGTAATCCAACTGAAGTGATTTTCAAAAAAATCGTTGCACAAATGGCCAGCCCAGGCCTAGCTGACCCTGACACCATTGCAAGGGGCTGGCGGTCACGGAAATCACCTCTTTACCCTTAGCAAGTTCTGCGGCTCTCTGGTAGCCTGGGGCACGGGGGCACATCTTCAACTGGCTTGGAGCGTGCCATCACAAGTAAGTGGGCACTTCAACCAGCCCTGGTCCCCTCCAAAATGTAAGGAGACTGGAGACTACGTGAAATGGTTTGGGATGGGGCGAAATGTGCTCTTGGATGAGGTCGATGAACAAATGGATCAATAAAAATCAATAAAAGACAGTGGTAAATAAAATGCATAAAGACATAAAGAAACAAACTAATAACAAACAGATTGAGAATTGCAAGAAGGGAACATAGAACTGGAAATCGTATCAATCACGTACATGTGGATGGCAAATCCCATTGGCTTCCTGCAGCATTCCCTGGCCTCCGTTGTGTGGTTCAAGGTTGTGACTAGGCTGTGGTTGCAGTGCTAAAATGCAGTGGGGGGTTCGCCTCACTTGTGTGACTATCCCGTTTTGTAAGTGGTTGCTAGTTGCAAGCCAAATGTGGATGGAATAACCTTGGCTAGGGAAGTGATTGAGCCTAAGCTATGGCGACACCCTGGGAATGCAAGATGGAGCACAACAGTAGCCAATTAGCAGGAAAATGATCTTCAAACCACGATTTTGGAGAGTTCCCACCTGAGTTTTTTAGGGGTGTGCCCTCCGATTGACCAACCTGGCACTGGAAAAATCAACATTTCGAAACATTTGAGTAGGAAGATCATCCGCAAATGGTGAGAATATGCGAGAATCAACAGGTACAGAAAAAATGCATACATTTGTCCTGCAATTCGCATATGTAGATGTAAATGAACCTGTGAAAATCTCTCACAAAATTGGTGATGTAAATCCATGTAAATCCATATCATCAAATATCCCATTCAATCAGCATGTTCGTTGCTTAAACCATGTTAGATCATCCCAACAAGCCCAGCCATGCTGTGCCTGATGGCACATCCTCAGCAATCACTGGGTCCCAGGCCACCTGCAGACATGGCTAAGAAATGCGACGTGTTCAGAAGTATTTCACCAGGGGAAATATGGAAAATATGGACAAAGTATGGAAAAATGCTAATGTTATCTTGTAAAACCCAGGGAAAGATATATATATATAAATATGTATATATATATATATATATGTGTGTGAAAATTGGACTATTGGACTATAACTGAGGGAAAACCCTAAACAGTTGAGAAGCGGTTTGTTACTCGTATGTGTATATATATATATATATGCGTGTGTGTGTGTGCATACATATACATATATATATATACATACATAAGGAACGGTGCATCCTGTTTGTAACCGGACTATAGGTATGTTGAAAGGAAACATATCTAAAAATGATCAGGTGAATATCATTTACAACATCCAAGAAAAACTTTGCTATGTCTTTAACAAGGTGACCGGGCTAGCAGTTAGCAATCATCATGAACTGGGAATTCGCATCAAAATAGATCAAAATTGCAGAAATCAAGCTGAACAAAGTAAGATCCAGAGACATGAAACTGATTCAAACTGAGACTGTGATGATTACATGATGACACTAGGCTCTTCAAAATTTTCGGATGTATTTCCATCATAAGTTAAGTACTAGTAACAAACAAATCCCGGATGACGTAAAATTACCAAATAATAACACCATTCACCATTCTTTTTGCTGAAGCCCCAATTGTATCCCATTCAATCACCATTTTTCTTGGCTAAACCATGGGAAAAAAAGACACCTTCCAGGGCTCCCTGCACCTGCAGTTTTCCTCTCCCTGGCAGGTCACGGCTGAAGTAGGCACAGCAGTCGTACCTGCGGCTGCAGTGCAGGTCGATCCACAGCACCTGACCTGCGCATGGCGGAGGTAATCTTGGGGGCCCCTAGAAATTGTGAAATAGCAGGGGAAATGTATGAAATATGATTCAGCATCAATTTTGAGGCACTCGATTTTCGGACCGAAAACTGATGATTTCAACGGCAAGAATTGTCATTTTGAACCAAACAATGTATATAGTCACTTGATGTGATTTGCAAACGAACCGAAATGGTGATTCGTCCATAAACCAAAATTGTCATTGTATACTGACAAAACGTGCATGTGTCCAAGCGACACAAAGAAGATGAGTTTTTACCTACCAAAATGATGATGTTTAAAACCCAAATGGTGATGCAAAATTGTGATTTAATCGCGCAACCACCGCGATTACATCCGGAAAGTTTCACATTGTAACCTAAAATGGCCCTCCACTAGGAGAAGTCTTCCAAAGAATTTCTTCAGGAGTTTCATGCAAATCGTTTAGCATTTTGTGCCAATAAAGTGTTGTTGCTGCTCTTGCCTCATCACATGCTGGATTGTGCCAACACCGTTCACGGGGGACTTACCAAGGGGAGCCGCATTTATGTCTATAAAAACGGCAGGGGGCAAGCCCCACCAACAACATGACACAGGAAGATAACAATGGGCGTCCAACATCAAGATTGCTGAACCGATCCTCAGTCCACCTCTATTGTTGGTAAACTCGGACATCGCCATTTTGGTTGATCAATATCATTCTTTTGGTTGGTGAGCACCCCCATGTTTGTTGTTGAAATGGCAAATTGTTGGAGGAAACAGGCGATTTTTTGACCTGACCCATTGACCATCGCAATCCATATATATAATGTGGCGCTCCCCGGGTATGTTTGTTGGTTTATCAGCCCACATTCACTGTACTAGCGTGATCTCCCTACCATAAAAACCAAAGGTATCTCGGAGGTTAGTTTACTTGTAAACCAACTTAGCCAAGGATTGGGGGGAAACCATTTCATCCCCACAGTATCCCTACTGTTAATGGTTTAAACGTCATGCTGAATGATTAAACCAGCATTCTTGATGGTCATTCACAAACATTCCTTGCTGAACCACACCAGCCCTTGCCCCCCACCTTGCTCCACGTTCTCCTCCTCAAGACCCTTCAGGACTTGAGAAATGGCCTCCGCCAAGGTCACATTCTGCCCTGCAACATAGCCTGGTCGCCGTGCCCCAACGCGTTGGATCCCGGCAGTTACTGCTGGACATATGTTGTCAATGGGTTTTCTGCTGGACATGTATAGCTCTCTGAACCTATTGTGCTGATTGTATCACAGGCGCCAATTTCGTAGTAATTGTTGTTGAGTAATACTGAGTAGTAATATGTAGTGATTATGTTGGATTATTTGATGCAGATGCCTTATAACATGCGAATCAATATTCAAATCATAATTGCCTAAATAAAACTACATATTACCCTCTGGCAATCAAACGTGGCAATTGAAAAGCCACCATTTATACTTGTTTTTTTCCCAGCTATGAACCTCCATTTATAGGCAATCTCCATTTGTCATGTTTGATTGCCGGACGGTATTACTATTGATCCCCTGTTGTGATCACATTAATATCCCATTATTATCCGTTAAACCATATAAAAATTGCTATTTTCCATAGCACCATCCCATTATTCACCATGATAAACCACGATTATCTATTACAAACCATTTTTAAACCATGATTAATAAATATAAACCATTCTCATCATCCCATTAATCCTGGCTGGCCACGCGCCTACGTTCTCCACCAATCTCGGGGCCCAACCACGGATCATCGACACCACAGGAGAATTGACAAGGCTGGACACCAGCTGCTCATTTCCTGAATCTGTCTCGAGGATACACGCGCAGATGTATATAGTTATAGGCAAATGCACACGTATCTCATGCATATAGAAAGATGTATAATACACATATAATTGTATTTATGCACGTGTACTTGAGAAATGTTGTATGATATATGTGGGATTTGCAGATATGTGTGTGTGTGTGCATATCTTCATATAAAGCCAGCCTTGTGGCCACAAGGGCTGGTCTGACAACATGGCGATTCAGCAATTAGAATCCTCTCCATGTCATGATGCCGAAAATTTTTGGGTTGATCATCATTTTGCTATGCTTTTCATACCCATCAATGCCGGGTAGATCCCCCATTTCTTGGACAAAGCCGCACGGCCGCCCAAGACACGCAGAATCGCATCGTTCCACAGCAGCTTGAAGTCGGCCGTTGGACAGCCATCCTGCAAGGCCAATCGGCCTCGATCCAGCCGAGCGTTGCAGGGGCCCCAGTGCTGGGGCAGATTTCGCTGTGCTTCAAAAACACGCTGAAAACGGATCAGAACTGGATTCAAACTCAGAATCAACCAAGAAGTGGATCCAAAATTCTTCAATTTCCAGTTTTCCCGGAATTCTCCCCACTTTTCTTCAGACCAGAAAGTCTCCACCGCACCGAAGAACCGAGCATCGCTTGAGGTCCACGACCGTCTCGTGGGGTTCCAGCACTTCAGACTGCAGGGAGCCATCCAGCTTGGCAATCTCCACGGTCACCATGGCGCAGCTTCGAGTTGTTTGGTGAAAACAAGCTATTGCAACGCATGGCGTTTTAAGATCTAGACTTCGATCTATATAATTCTATCTACACCATTCTACACCTATATTTAAGACCCAACAGCTGGATTATCTAAAGGTCGTTTATCTATACGACAAATCATCAACCTGTCCACTAGAAATACGGTTTTGTCAGATGGGAGAACCACTATGAATATCTATTACAGATGCATTTCAGATTTGCATCAGCACAAATGTTTATGTGTGATTCGGTGGGGGGACAGTTCACATGGAAATGGAATTAAATGGATGAACAACCTGCGAAACATCAAAGTGGAGCACCAATAAAGAATGGGTGCAGTCGGGCATGCGGCATGTGCTTGAAAAAATCGGGCTAGAAAAGAGCTATGAAAAATGAAAAACATGGGCCAACAATGGTCATTGCAGGTGGATGAGTAGCGTATAATACTTCTTGCGCCTGCACAAGGTGTGGCACTGGTGTCTCTGCAAGGAGTGGGCACGGATATTTGTGGCATCTGCAACTGGCCCTTTGAAGGTCTTTTATATTTGAAATTGATACATGCCCGTGTCTGTGCATGTTGGCATCAGCAATGACAAAACTCAACATGAAACACAGGTCGGTTCTGATAGTTCTGTAGCTGGCATGTGGCTCGTGGTGGTTTGGACCATTTAAGCAGCTGGTCGGCTCAACCTTCTCTTCCCCTGGCAACCCTCCAACTGAAGAGGCGTAACTATCATACCCGCAAGTGAACAGTAAGTGAACTACGTGAAGAGCCATCAATGACTGGAAAGTCAATGATTTATAACTCAAGGGAGCCCATCAGCCGCGCAAGGTTGGTGCATGTTTTCACTCATTTTGCCATTGCATGCAATGTGGCGCCCCCTAAAACAATGAATCTGGTTGGCCACCTTGGTTTTCGAGTGAATTTTCCAGCCATTCAATCTGGTCGTAAGCCTGGGTAAGTATAGACAACTAACAAAAGATGCTCTCACATCTCCCATGGACATCGGAGTGTTTCTTCTAATCTCGCTATCTTGATTGATTGTCCCTTGCAAACTGTAGTGATTCCCCTGTTCTTTCAACAAGCTCGTTGTGGATTGCCCTCTGATAATCTGACACAATGATGGACAATGGTTCTTAGCTAGTATAGATGATTTACCCATTGTTGTCATGGTGGTGTTAACCATTGCAAACTGTTACCCTCCAGTAATCAAGTGAAAATCCCTTGTTTGTACCTGATTTTCCCAATAAACCTCTCTCTATTTAGTTCAGGGACGTCCCAGCCAGATCCAGCCAGCCATGATTGATTATCCATGATTTCATCCGATTGCACCACCATTGAATCCCAATGGTTAAATCCCATTACACCAATGGATTAAGATGGATTAAGGGTAGTTTTTCCCAGGCCGGATACCCAGCCAGAACCCCCAGAGGCCTTGCCGTGTGACGGTGGCAGACCCTCGAGCTTCGACTGCAGTTGCGCCATGTCTGCTGCACCGTCGAACGGGCACCTGGCGGAAATTCCCTGGATAGCCGCATAAAGCCTATGGAAGGGCTATGTAAATTGGGCCTTATATGGAACAGCACCTCTATTTTGGGGTCCTGAAATTACCACTTAAACAAGTTTAGAGAACAAAAAGGGGATGGATAAGGATGGATGGTTTAGTGGGACGTAATATCCAATATAAATCCATCCTCGATATAAACAAGCAAACCCAGGTTTGCCCAGAGACAAGCCATTGAAGGGAATTACTTCTTGTCTTCAATAAATCCTAGCTGAATTCTCGCAAAAATCATCAAGCCGGGTCCTTGTATTATTGAAGATTGTTCTTACATGTTATTACTTGGCATGTTCCACAAGCCACAGTAGGTCACTAGCTTCCAAGCGAAGTCGAAAGGGCATCCCCCAATCGGTCATAAATGGTTCAAAAAAAGAATCAACCCTCCCTAACCAATATCAATGGGGCGTCTGTGTTGACCTTACCGGTGCTGTAATTGTTAGTTGTTGGCTCAAATCCCCTGCATCAATGAGGACGGCCCACTGCCTTTCGCAGGCATCGTGCTTGCAAAGGTCGGCCATGAAGCTGTCGTTGACCCCAATAAATATTGTTGCTACAGGTGTCAAGAAAAAAGTCCTCACCATGAATAGCTGGTAACCGATGTGCTTCACCTACAGCAAATGGATAAACTCATCAGCATTCAACCTTGGGCTACCCAATTCAATCACCAAACTCCACAGTGGACAGGTCTGTTGCATGTAAATCCCTAGATTTGATGAGATTTCTTGGTCAAACACCCCAATAAACACAACGTCTCCTGACAGCGCACCCATCTTTGAAGGCAGGGCATGCATCAAGGGCGTCCTCACGCTTCTCCTGGCTTCATCTTTTGCAGGGGCTGGGAAGGGGTATTTTGCCAAACCGCCAGCCTCCTGTAGCAAACCCAAACCAACAGCAATAGCAAACCCCCATTTTGGGCGCAGTTTTTGGCTCAGGATTTTCAAAGGGAGAAACTTTGAATCCACTGGACCAAGAACAACTGCGGGCTGCAAGGACTTGCAATTCTCCAGCCCATGGGGGCAGAGGAAGAATCCCATGATAGGCTCCATTTTGGGATTGCAATTGAACTTCTTTTTTTTTGGAGGGGTTCGTCCCCAAAAAAAGTTCACGTTTGCAGCCCAAACTCCACCGCCTCTGGCCTTGATCCAGTCTGATACTTCCACGTTCTTGCCATAGGGGCAACCATCTGCAAAGGCCGGGCATCCCTCCGTGACTGCGACTGGAGACTCCGCATTCTCACCGCCCATGGCCGTGACGGTTGTGGTCGGTCGCGCGACACGTTTGGGGCTGTTGAGATCGCTACAGCCACGGGGAAAAACGTCTGGCGGCAGGTGGCCCAATGGACCATGACTGAAATACAACATAGCACTAGGTGTCTTCAATTTCAGAGGGAAAATCATGTACATATTGTACAAACGGTGGATGTTCAAGCAGGTGCGTGGCACATGCATCATCCACTGACAAAAGTCCAAAGACCAAGTCCACAGATTGAAACTGTCTAAGGATGTTCTACTAGGTTACTAGCTGCTAGCTTCATACATGCTGAGGTGTCCGTCCCAGTGTCCAAGTGGTCAGTGACCATGATCTTCAACGGATTTGACATCTGTGAGCAGCTACGAGTGGCATATGAACATGGATAGACCATTTGGGAACTTCAAAGCTATGGTTCCTGACTGCAGAAAATCCGTGGGGTGATCATTGTGGCATACCACCATTGGAGCTCTCTATGCCCAAGCATCTGGAGGATATTCATCTGCGAACCTCAAAGCCAAGCACTGCACACGCAGCATTGGTGGGTTTGCCAGGGGCAAAGCGCTCTCATTTAGGGGTGGATCTCTTACTGCTATGTTACTATCAGCAATCATTTGCCATGATGTCGGCCAGTGACGCTTTCTTGTGACCCTGAACCAATCACAGGGTGACAGCCATTGTGTCCACCAAAGGCAACTCGTTCCTGGGCATGGAAACCCAACTATGAGCACCCTCTTGTTGACATTCATACCACTGTTCATACGACCATTAGTTTTGGCCACGTGCCCAGTATCAAACTGAGATTGTCATTAAAAGCAATGGAAAGAAATCACATGTTTGCACTCTATCTATGCAGCACTGTATTTGTTGTAACATCCCTATGCTGTGTGACTCAAAACTCCACCTTTGGTGGATATCCCTGTTCTGGGACATGCTTCGCTGGTAAGATCCCAGATCTGATGGATACACGGCATCCAGATTGTTTGCTGCTTGCAATGTTGATGGAGACCAGTGTCATCCAATGCCATCATGGCAAGCTGGAAAAAACCGCTTAGTTCGATGACTTTCCCAATTTCAACTCGGGGATTTTGTGGCTAGCTTTGTGTTTGATTCCAAGAGGGTATTCTGGTTCACATGTAGTTGTTTATTGCATATCCCCATTATTCTGATACTCCAATGGTTGTTTTTAGATATCTCCAGTATCTGTTGATATCTCCATTATACCAGGACCAATCCCCATCACAAAAACCACCAATTTTCTCGGTGAAGTCACCTGTTTGTTAGTTCAATTGTCATTCTTATTGTTTAGGTCATCATCAATTCCCATATTTTCCTTGGTAAAATCCATACCTTTCATGTTTTTGTTCGTGGTAGAAATGCCAATGTTTCACGAATTTTCTGGCTGAATTCAGGAAGTCCCAGGCATCCCCACTGTTATCCGTCAAGCACTGCGCCATCGCAGAAACGTTGGGCCAGCCCTCGAAGTCGAAGGTCAGCTTTTCGAGCCTGGCCCGGGTGCATTTCGAACAGGGATGGCAATGTGGATATTGCTGGTCATGAATATCATAATAGTATAGTGGATATTGATGGATAGTATTATAGTACATATCTATGTTATCACTAATAAGTAATATCTTAATCTAGTGAGTACTATAAGTTAAGTAATATCTATGTAATGCAAACTAATAGACAAGTGGATATCATAGAAATGCAATATAATCAATACAATTACTGGTAATAACTAATTTTGTAAAAATAATAGCAGTAGATAGCAATGTAAGATACTTTTATATATATATATATACATGAGTTTTATGTGGTAGTACGGTAATACAATCTGTTGATGGTTTATACCACCCCTCAATAGCAAAATTGGAGATGGAACGTTGGATTTTCCAATTTCTTACTTATATGTACTATGTACTAATGATTGGATATATATAGAATATGTGGGTCCTGATTGTGATTATATAAATTCCTACTTGCATGTAGTAAGTGAAACATGCCGTAATAAATATAAATGTAACGTAATTTCTTGATGTAACTGTATAGTATGTGATGAAATAGTAATATAATGCACCCTTCAGTAAATTAACATGACGACCCTGCCACGAGTTGGGGGTTGGAAGATTAGTTCCCCCTAAAACTGGCTATGTTTATGGTCTATGTTAATGGGAGAATGGTAGTTGTAACATGCTACAATAGAATGTTCATGCTATACATTGAAACTATACATTGAAACTATGATATACATTACAATGTTGGGAAGAGCAAATTTACAGCAATGGGGAAAGCAATTTTGGGGATACCAATGATTAATTGTGATCATTCATGCCATGATACAATATAGTTGAAATATGGCTTAAACCTAAACATAGCCCGCGCTTACTCATAACATGTTTTCAACCACCTCGGACTAAACTACGAAAAAGTAATGCCCCCCTTGTCACAAATACGGTGTAGTAACGATGTATACTTGTGTTCTTCACCAATAATGATGATTTGTTGGCATTTGTTGGATGTACCCATGATAATATGTGATAATATCATAACTCTATGTATGTATGTATGTATGTATGTATGTATGTATGTATGGATGGATGGATGGATGGATGGATGGATGGATGCATGCATGCATGCATGCATGCATGCATGCATGTATGTATGTGTGTATGTATATATGTGTGTATGTGTCTATGTGTGTATGTGTGTATGTGTGTTTCCCATTCTTCCAATGATTGTATTGTGATAACGGTGATAATGTGCAACCATCCTATTCACCAGCAATATACCTAGGATGGATGTATTGCAAATTGTATGGCCAACAGCTAGGGAGCACGAGATGATATCATTAACCCTTGGAGGCAATGTGGGATATAACTTAACCATTGGAGACATTACCGTGCATGTTGTATAAGCCAACCCCAAACATGGACAGCAAAATCATGTCGTTTAAGGTAGTCAAATGGCAGGAATCCCCATCAACGGAACGAGGTCAAAGTCACCCAGACCATCAGTCGGCCATGAGGTCTGTGCAAAAAAAAAGAATAGATCTATCCGATTTCATGTGCAGTCCAGTCATAAATATCTATACCTAATCTTGTATATTTCACACTTCATTTAGAGTCCACTCTATACCTCATGTTGTACCTTACAGTAATTGCTAAGTCATTGAGTTCTTGGTTGGTCCATGGCCATCTCTTTTGGGCCAAAAAAGTTAGTTTTTGAACAAAAAATGCTTGTTTCTACTGCGCAACGTTTTTGGGCTGAAACCCGCGTGCAAAAAAAGATGTGACGAACTTTCGTACATGTGTTCAAACATTTTGTCGTCTGCATACAAGCATGCCTTTTTCATCCTTTCTCTGACCAAAGCGGTTGTCTGGTTGGTGATCTCTACCCATCACCAAAAAAAAAGGAGCACATCATCTCAACCAATCATCCCAGTCGCATGGTTAAAAAACAATCAATGTATATATAATTATATATATATATAGTATTACAATTACAACTATATTAGAAAGTATATATGGCTGAAATCCGCAAGGTCTGCAAGGCAAGGTCGGTCCGCAGTTGTGTCCCCGAAAAGCAAACTACTGCCTCTTCGCCGGCGCCAAGCCCGGCCTGCTGCTGCACCAGACCAGGAAATGTTGCAGAGACGCTGTGCTCCGACTCTTTGCATCTTCAACTGGAGGAGATCTGTGGTGAGGGCGACCCATGGATGAGTCATACGGAAAATTGATCCTGATAACATGGGATAACCGGATATTCATTGGAATGTATCCTGCTCAGCCGGCAACATAAACATCGGCAACCACATTTGGGGGGCTTTCCAAGTCATGAGGCCAAAATGGACTTTTGCCATTTAATTTTTGGTTTACCCGCTTACACGCCACTTGAGAGGGTGCTTGGCCCGGCCCTGCCCAGACCCCAGCCCTCACTTGGATTGATCAGGCCGAGGTAGGGCCCAAAGTTTGGGAAGAAATCCCCCAACATATGGCCAGAAATGTGGTGCAATAGCTGCAATAGCTCCATCTCAGCCCCCCTGTCCACCAGCCATTCACCAAACCCCAGAGACAGACAGGTACGACCCCTAGCCTGCTCTGCCCTGCTGCTGGCAATGATGAAACTCATACAAGTGCACGCGCATGGCCATGCTGGGCAGTAAGCCTCAGGCCGAGCACCACAAGTGGCAACCTTCGGAGTCACAACTGCGGTGGGTGTGCACCAAGAATCCATCCACTGACCAGGTTCCCCATTCCTGGAAGTAGGTCGTAAGAATGGCTGTTGACCAGTTGTTCTCGTGATTCTGGGCTGTGTAAGTAGTAAGTTGATGTAATGTGTACCTCCTCCATTTTTTTGCTGATCAAAAGAAACAAAACTGCCATGTTTGGTCATTTAAAGTGCCCAGGAACCAGTGAACTTAGTGGGTGTTGTCGCCCATCGAGTTGACCATTCAGTTCAGTTGCTGCTCCCCCCACCCAAAGAAATATTTGGGGGGGTTCCACAATCGATGATGCCTTGGTGAACAAGCCTAGGTTCAATAGGCCAATCATAAACTTTTGGGGATAATTTTTGGGCCAGCCAAATTTGCCACCTTTTTCAGGACTATACTTTACATGTCAAAATGTTATAATACAACATGGGAATATGATGTGGTTTCCATCACTTGTTTGCTGCTGGAAAATCTGTGGTTCTCAAACTGCTGTTCAAATCCCATCTTCACAGGTCAAAGTCACCAGCCACTACCCTGAGATTCCCTTTTTGGCCGGTGAGATCCCCGTTTTTATTGTTTTGACATCCCGACTCTTGCTGTTTACATCCAAGTTTTTTGGGTCAGATCCCAACTTTTTAACAGCTTCAACCATGAGAAGCATGCAAAATCCCTCCTTCTTGAACCATTTAGGTCCCAAAAAACAATTTCCACGGGTAAAATTCTCTCATGTGCTTGGGAAACTCAATTCATAGCTCCAACTGGCTCCCCACTAACAGGAATATGGATACCCCTAGCTCACCGCTCCCTCTACCATATCCACCACTGGATAGTATGCTACAAACCCAACTGGTTGGTCACTCCCAAGCACTCCCAGCACTCCCAGCATGGCACGCCAAAGGAAGCTATCGAGCGCCAAGACCAGCGAGGAGATGCTGGAGATGCCGCCACTGCCGCCAGGGATCGAGCGCGCGACCATCAGGTGGTAGCCCATGATGCTGCTGAGCTCCTAACATCCCAGCTGGGGGATGATTTGGTGATTTTGTTGGGAAGTTTACCGGATACGATGGGAATAAAAAGGGATACGAAACAACCCTCTGGCATCATGATTTAGTTTTGTCTAAACATTTGGGGGAAAACCCCGAGAATCCGCTCTTCTTCATCATTTTCCCTATGAACATCGGCATTGTGGGCACGCCCCATTTTCAGACACACGCGTCTTAGTATCCTTTGAAATTGAGAAGTTTGGTGAAAAACCTTCATCATGTCTTAAACAGGTTGAAATGGTGTATAAACCTTGTGATACTCTTGCAGCTAACTGGCGGAAAATCCAAGTGAGGGCGGCTGCAAAGCCTTGGAAAGATTGGTCAATTTGGATCTTCATCCGGAATTTAGGGACAACCTATATCACTATCACTATACCACTAGAAAAAGGGTTCAAATATGCTCAAATACAAATAGAAAATGGATCTAACCAGTCAAAATCACCAGTCAAAAGCCACCCATCAGGGAAAATATCGGCTGCACCATGTTACACAGTTTTTTCTTGACGGCTTGTCCCCATTTTCAGCCACTGCTGGATGTATAATCCAGATATGGAGGTATTCTTAGCAATTGCTTTTCAACTAATGTATTGGTGGATGCTTCGACACAAATATTGGAAACTAGTTGTTATTGGAAATATTGGAAACTAATTCTTGGTTGTTTATCTACTATCAGCACATATTAATTAATGTTGGTAAAGCAATAGTGTATTATCCGCAATTTTTCCATAAATGGGTGGTAACCATCAAAATATGGGTGGCTGATTATTGCCTTACTAACATTATACCAGCAGCTAGGGCTTCATCCCCATCTTTCCCCTGTGATTTCTGACTCAAAATCCCCATTTTGTCCCTGCGACGTCTCCTTCTCGGGTGGAGGTACAAAGTCCAAGCTTGCCCTCGTTGCGCAAGCTTAACCGGTGCATGAAAGTCTCCTTTTTCATGGGAAAAAAGAAATGGAAATCCTTCATTGGAAAACCCACTGGTTCCAAACAACCAATGAAAAATCAGGAAGTCCCCAGTTAGATCCGCCACTGTTGCTGGAAATCTACAAGCTTGGGATTTTCCATCACCACATTATGGGATTGTCAGAAAATGTCAGAAAGCAATGATCCAATCCAGATTCGCGGTACAGGGGCAGAGGTTTTTTCTTGCAGGTGGTGGCGCTATCTGAAATCCGTTGATTGCAGGGAATTTGACCGGAAGATGTGTTGTTGTGGTGTTGCTATCTTTTTTTTTTGGAAAAACGTTGAGGTCTTGCTGCACACGTCCCCTTGAACCAAGTCTGGGATCAAATGGTCTGACATGGCCACCTCGTTTAACCATATCAGGGCGAAGGCATCCCCAATAGGGACTGGCTCCTGGGCGTACCATATTGCAGCAACGTGGGAATTCAAGTTGTTTCCTCATAGGTTCTCACATAACATCCCAGTTGTCATGCGGATGTCTAGAAGCCAGTTGCTAACCACTGGCAGTGAGGGGCATCTGCTATTTATGACTGAGGCCCCATAACCCCAATGCACGATTGGCAAGAAACCCACATGCTCATGGGACGATGCAACCTGGCTTGTGTCTGGCAGGAGCTCATCTTTATTTTTCAAGGCTCATGCTGGGATGAAGCATGAACATCGAACAGGACCATGTCTGATAGGAACATCCCCGTAATGGACCCATGTCGCGCCAGTGCAGCTGCAGGCGCAGATCCACATCCTTCAAGGTCTCAAAGAGCAAGCCTGGTTGGGGTGAGGCGAAACAAGGCCAAAAAACGACAAGTTTACGGTAGTTACAGGTGCCAAATCGCTGGCTCACATTTCCACGATATGGATGCAACCAGCCTGACACCCTGGACTTTGAGCGGTGAGCCACGATTGCTGACGGCTGGTGAGCCAGCTTGAAGATATCAACTTGGATCATGCTAATGTTCATTGACAAGGTCTACAGTGCCTTCTTCGGAGTTTTTGGTGCTGGTAAAGCATTTGTTCTTGTTGATGTTCATGATCTAGAAAAGTCTCCACTAGGGCCACTTTCTCAATATGGAACCTCCTTCAAAAAGCGCACGGCTTAAACCACCACCCAGAAACACATCACGTTCCAGATCGATTGGATTGATGGGTTCGAGGACCAGCCCATCTGCTCCTGCGGGGCAACTGCCATCCACTGGCCATGTGGGGTGTGTGTGTGTGTGCCTCCTATACCTTCACCGTTTCATGACCGCTATTTCTAGGTACAGCGCCGTAAATAGAAATCTAGCTATACGAAGCCATGTGTAGAACATCAATGCTGATACCAGTAGCTCTATGTTTCTACGGCCAGCACTTGTGCCGTCTTTCGGGATGATTGTCGGAAACCTCATTTTTTCATCCCCCTTGTTTGGTGGGTACCCACCCCTAACCGGGCATTTCATAAATAATAGGCGTTTTTAGGCATTTATAAAATGGATCGCCCTAGCAAAACCACATTTCAGCACTATAAAATGCATTGGGTTTTTTATGGAATGCCAATATGCTCCAAAATAAAAATATCCCGATGACATTTTTTTTTGCCCTTTTTTATTTATGACATGATAGGGTTCATTTTTGGGACTTGCAACAAACACCACTATAAAATGCCTTGACGTCAGAAACCCCCCTCCAGAATATTCGCACATCACTGCCGTCTATAAAATTGGTTAGATAAGGAAACCATCAAATTTGGGGGGTGCCCTTATAACCTGGTTTTATTGGAGTCAAACCCAACTCATTTTTGGATCGTTTCCCCATGTTTCCCCCCAAAAAACAGTCAGCAGATGTTAGTTGCTTTAACCTTTTTTGATCTCTCGTCAACCTGTTCCCCCGGGTTTGAATGCGCCAGTCGTGTTCAAATACTTGTTAGGTTATAGTGGCCTCCAAAAAAAATCCCTACCCCTGTGATTTTAGATGGGAGCAACCAAGTGGTATTATTTACAAATTGTCTGGCCACTGAAAATGACCGAAAATGCCACTGAACATTTCTAGAAGCCCTTTTCATTTATAAAATGCATTACCTCTATAACCCAAGCACCAACAAGAAAGTACATAATCTACCATCCATACATGATCATCTGATTTTTACAAAAAGGCCGTCTCGTAGAAACAAAAAAACAAAACAATTTCTATTTGTTTTGTTTTTTTTTGCGTTTATGAGAAGGGGTCTGGAGAGCCCATTTTATAAACCCAAATGTTTGGCATTTTATAGACGATCAATTATGGGGGATATTTTTTCTGACCCTTACAGTACTTTGTGCTCTTCCAATATGTTGGTATGATTTAACTTGATGTAGTTCACGTGGCTTCGTGGACTACGTGATTCTTGACCCTCTGCGGGGTTTCGGCTGTCCCACAATCGCTGTTTTTAACACTTTTTACATAAACCCTAAAGAAAACCTTAAAAACCCTGGGAAGAACCCTAGATTAACCCTAAAAAACCCTAAAGAAATCCTAAATGAACCCCAAAGAAACCCTAAAGAAACCCTGAAAAACCAGATAAAAATGTATATAGTGAAGTACTTGTGGGGCGTTGCGGACGTGCTGCGGGTATTTCTATATGCTGCTCTGTGTGTCTCTATGTCAGTTTGGTGGGTGAACCCACCAAAAAAAACATAAGTTCATCATGACCACATTCCAAAGCATATCATAATGGAAGATACCTTAAAGATACCATTTTCTTCAAATCATCAACTGGAAATAGAAGTAAGATTGCAGCACATGAGTATCTCAACATGTCTGGGTACATGCTCAGTTTTTATTCAATTGCAGTAATCCCAAAGACTTGAGACGTTCCTTCTTCCATCTGTACAGTTACTGCTCCTTATAATACATGGGATTAACCGTTCTTGAAACACCATTTCACGTGATGTTTCAGTTGAATCCCCTTAGCAAGAATATCGAAGATTATTGCGTTGTTCCTGGATCACATCCCACCTCATCTCCCTTTATGACGGAAAATTGCCCTGTTTCGATGCTCAAATCCCAGTTGTTGATGATGAAAAACCCATTCATAATAAATCACATCCCCATTTTTCATGGTTGAATCATGGTAGATCCTCCTTTTTCATTTTTTTTCATGGGTTAAATATCCATCACTACCTCCAAAATGGATTCCCAAGATGGAGATCCTCGACACCGCCGGCGTCTTTGATGAAGACCCGGAAACTCTCCACGTTGAAAGTCTTCAGGATCACCGCGGCACCTTGGAAAAATGTCCTGCCAAGTCCTCACCGGTGAAGATGGGAATTGAACCATCAAAATTGGAATATAAGATTTAACAAATAAACAATGGTGATTTGAAGCGTCAAAATTGGGATTGAAGCATCAGAAAACTGCAACATGATCCCCACCATGACAAATGGTGATTTAACCATCAAAAATGACGATATATAGTGGCGAACCACTTGGTATATATCCGCATTAAATATCCCCATTGCGGCCACCATTCCAAGCGGCGACTCAGCAAAATCTCTGTGTGCATCCGCTGCGCCAAGTCGTTGAAGATCTGCGAGGATTTGGGCCGCCGCCGGCCTTCGCCTTGAACCCCCCAGAGGCCAAGGCAGATCAAGAAAACTGGTGATTTGGGGCACCAAAGGTTGGAGTTAACCATCAAGAATATAGAAAATGATGATTTTGAAGCATCAAATTTTGATTTTATATGGTTTAAATCCTTAAAAATGGTAACAGCATGGTAATTTAACCACTAACAACGGGGTACAGAATAGTTTGGGGATTCTGTTTGATCAAATTTGCGTTTTTTTTAAATTTTTTCCTGGCACCATTTGCCTTGTGCTTGCAACAGTTTGGAACTAGAATCCATCATTTTGAATGGTATTTGCTACATTCTGGCATGTTCACCTTCCATTTTGTCTGGTATTTGCTACCTTCAAGCATGTTCGCATTCCATTTGGAATGGTATTTGATACATTTTGGCAGTCGAACCTCTCATTTTGCATGATATTTGCTGCATGTTGGTACTTCAAAGGTTCATGTTGGTTTCTGCTGGTTTCTTGAAAGTTTCACTTAGGGTTTCTTTAGGGTTTCTTTCGGGTTTCTTTCGGGTTTCATTTAGGTTCATGCTTAGGCTTTCTTCAAGGTTTCATATAGGGCTTCATTTAGGGTTACATTTAAGGTTTCATTTAAAGCTTCATTTAGGGTTTCATTTAAGGTTTCGCTCAGGGTTTCTCCAGGGTTTGATGTAAGGTTTCTTTAGGGTTGCATTTAGGGTTTCGTTAGGGTTTCATATAGGGTGACATTCAGGGTTCCATGTGGGGTTTAGTTTAAGGTTGAGCGAAGCCGGTTTTGAGAAGGCTTTCCGGACCCGGAATCAAGCCCGCCAGGGCAAGCTGTCTTGTAGGTGGTTTTGTTTCTTGTTGGAGAAAATGGGGCTCTTCCACATCTTGGCTTCCGCGCTTCAAGCCAAACAGCAGTGTCCAGCTGCACCCCAAACGGAGGATAACAAGCGAAAGAAATACAGTAGCAAGAGCAAGCGTGACCAGAATCTTTGCTGTCCACTGCTCAGGTTGCCCCGTGTGCGCAACCGAAGTAATCCCACTTGGACAGGTGGATTGGTCGAGGGTGTGTGGATCGGCTTCTTCCTCCTCCTGCTCCAACAAATCCAACCGCGTCCACCCCTCACGATCCCCCAGGTGGATGCCAATCTTCCCCAAATCACTTCTGCGCGCCGGCCATGGATCCTTGGCTTCACGATGGCCCGGGATGTACAGTTCCCTGTTCTCACATTCTTGCGTTGGCGGTTCCTCCACTCCAAATGACCGGTGCTTGATCTTCTCCAAGGTGTGGGCCTTGCAATTAACCAGGAATTGCTGCAGTACCTTCTCCAATTGTGCCGGTTTGCCCCGTCTTCCGCCTAGGCAATCCTTGTCTTCAGCATAGACACCAACGACGGCGTGAGTCTGGGCGGGGCCATCGGGCGAGTGAAACAAGTCACATCTAGGCCGCAAATGTTTGTGAAGTCGCTGTGTGGCCCACGCACCTTCACGCAAGATTCCGGGAGAACCACCTCCTCACCGGTGAAGAAAGGGTTGATCACCATCATACCCTTCACCAAGGCAGTGCAATCTTCTTCTTGTTCGAGCTGGACGAGGCCACGAAATTAAAATGGCTTGCACACCTCCCGCCGCAGACGACCCACTGCTGCGATCAAGCGGTGCTTCTCGGCGAAGGGCATTGACATTTGTACCATGCCGTCACGGGGGTCCACCTCCACAATGTTGAGCTGCTCCGGTTCCACCACCGCCTTGAAGATGCCCGGAATCTGCCGATGCATGGTGCTCAGAAGGAGCGGCATCCGGCAATAGGCCTTTGCCAGGCTGGCGGCGTTGGTGAGCAACCAACTCGCCGAAGCGCTCTTCTCCAGAGGCTTGGCAGGCTTGGCACAAAAGTAAGTAAAGGTGACCGTTCTCCCGACCAGCAACGACTTGTAAAGAGTCAGCGGTCGTGCGCGAAGCCCCCCACCCCCTCAACACCGCAGGCTTGACTTCCTGATTGCCAAAGGCCATGCATCACTCCTACCTTAGCGCCCCCCCCGTACCACCCACCTCAAAATAATAAGCCATGTTTATTTCAAGTTGGGTTGACATAAGTCGGGTTTCACAACTTTCGGTGGGATTACCTGGAAATAATTTCCCTCGCCCCCCCCCCCTCAAAATGGCTTTCCCCAGGAGGATCTGTTTTTGAACCCCTTTGACATATTTGAACAAAGTTTATTTTGATGGGGTGGCCACATGCCAAGCTTCAACGACAACCACCTCTCCATCCCCCCCTCACCTTCCACCCGAACTCAATCTTCAAAACATATTTCGAAATATGACGGATGCCTAAAAAGTAAATCTCATAAATATACCTGGGAAATTTCAAAACAATAAAGAATTATTCTGGCATACCTTGAGTTGAAATCAAAACATTCCCAGAAGTCAATGAGATACATGAGATTTTGGATTAATATCTAATGAAGGGATACCCAGTAAAGAAACCTAGCGACACTAGGATGCGTAGCATTGCGTAGCCTACCGAGACATAATTGAAGAACATCACAAACTTCATCAGGAAATCCTGCACAATTATCACAATGTTGGTTTTGCAGAAGTGTTTTGTTTGCTTTTATATTGCTTCACGTCGTTTTTTAGGATGGATGCGTTGGGAATCCTTAAGCGCAAAATACTTCAAACATCGCGTTTTCACGTCTACTCACACTCTGCTACTCATGCCCGAATTTCCTCTAACTGCACCACATTCGCACGCCGCAACCCAAAACGTGCTTGGAGAAATTGTTCTAAGGCTAAAGATATTAGAGGTGCCCTGCACTCCTCAAAAACCAAAGTGGGCAGCTGCCAGAGCCATCCAACTCGCCCAGAAGCTGGAAAAAACATCAAACAGCTATAGAAACCAAACGCTTGCCCTTTCGACTCAATTCTTCGGATGTAAATGAAAGGAATATGGTAGAAATTTGGAGAAATATGAAAGGTTGGAAAAACATGAAAACACATTGGGAAAGAGCCGGGTTGAATACTATTTCAGAAAATTTCCCCGGGAGAGAAATTATTTTTGCGGTGTTGGAAATACCCTGCACTCTTCAAAAACCAAAGTCGGCAGCAACCAGAAGCTGGAAAACAACAACCTACAAAAACCCAGCGCTTGCCCTTTCCCACTCATTCCCACCCATTCCCACCACGGCCATTAACAGTTCTTTGGAGGGAAATGAAAAAGATATGAGAAAGAGGGTGAAATATGAAAGGTTGGAAAAAACACTGGGAAAGAGCCAGGTTGAATACCATTTCGGGAGATTTTTCCGGGAGAGACATTATTTGTGGGGTATTGGAGATGCCCTGCACTCACCAAAAACCAAAGTGGGCAGCTGCCAGAGCCACCCAACTAGCCCAGAAGCGGGAAAACAACAAGCTACAAAACCAAGCGCTTGCCATTTCCCACTTGTTCCCTCTCATTCCCTCTCATTCCCACTCATTCCCACCAGGGCCATTAAAATTTCTTGGGAGGGAAATGAAGGAAATATGAAAGAAACGCATACCTAAAAAACTAATGTGCGCAGCCATAGCCACCAGCCACCCAATCAAAACGCATAAAAAATCCAGCACTTGCCCTTTCCCGTTCCCCTCCACAAGCCGTTGAGATTTTTTGGGAGTCAGATGGAGGGAACATGGAAGAAATACAGGGAAATATGGAGAAATTGGAAATGGGAAAGAAACAGTGGTGAAGATGATGGTTGAACACCATCATGCGAATTCCCACGGGGAGAAGGTATTGCATGGGTATTTTCGACCACTTAAACTTCAGATGATTTTTTTCCAAGACCTAATTGTTCCAAGGTATGTTGAGGGGCATATTCCAACATGCACATCTGTAGGCCCACCCCTTCGGAAATATATTCAACGAAAATTATTCCAAACAAAACATTCCAGAACCTAGTTGATACTCCACAAAAAGTTAAGGGACGGTATATTTACTTGGAACCAAAATGGCTACTGACAGGCCAAACGCTGAAGTTTGATCAAGATTCAACACCAAACACGTCCAAAGAAAATTATTTCGAAATATTTTATTCCAACACACTGAAAATTATTTTACCGGGGTCTGACCCTATGGAAATTATTTTTCCAATGAAAATTATTTTGGTGCAAGCTTGACCTAGTCTGAGAGCCTCTCGGGAAACGCTGTACTCCATAATTATTTTGAAAAAATATTTTGGTAGGTGACCCGTGCCTCAAAATAATTTACAGTGATGGCCATGCAATAGACCGGGCACCCCATCACCACTGCAACGCGGCACGACACGTCAGCAACGCCGATCACCGCCTTCCACCCGACTTCCAAAAGATTCTCCGCGCCCTTCGTCGCTTCACGCTGAGGGGGGGTTCTGGGTGGGAATCTACGGGGCCCATCGGGATTGTAGCCTCCTCCACATCCTCCTCCTCGTCGTTCGTCTCATCGTCAGAGCATCCACAATCCACCTCCTCCTCCTCAGCCACGGCGTCTAAACCGATGTTGGCGGCGTCCTCCTTCAAATCCTCCCCGTCGAGCATAAGTAGCTGCAGGTTCCCATCTCGCATGCAGCGGGCCGTCTCGTACACGCAGACCTCATTTCTAGGTAGCACCTTGTGCTTCTCTTCTCTGCTCAACTGCAAAAAGGCCTTCACATGATGCCGGGCTGTCCTGCGAACTTTGAATTCCTTGTCAGCATGCCTTGCTTGAGAGGCTCCTCTGTGTAAAAGCGTCTCTGTGTAAAGGCATAGTGGACTACACATGACAACCACTCATCAAACTCTGGGCCTTGTCCGAGAGTGACATCCACACTTCTCGCCACATCTCGGGGCCCGAGACCTGGCAGCTGCCCCGGTTCCACCACCACCATCGCCACCGTCACCCGCCACCCCGGGCCACCCCAGCACCGCCCGGGCACACCGTGGCGCCGTGGTCCTGGCCTCTTCAGCGCCTGGCCCCGGAGTGCCTGCAACCTCCGACGGACTCCGACGTCTTTGCAGAAACTGCTACTGCAGAAAGGCCATGGGAGGCTTCGCATTGATGATCACTTGTAGCATAGTATAATGTAGTATCTTATCGTATCGTACCCTTCATCCATTCATCCATCTATTCATCAGTATTCATCATCGACAGCAAATGCGTCCAGTGACAGGGGCTATATTACATCATAAATTATGTCTATGTAAAAGCTTCTGTGTGTAAAAGCTTCTCTGTGTAAAGACTTTTCTGTGTAAAAGCTTCTCTGTGTAAAAGCTTCTGTGTGTAAAAACTCCTCTCTGTAAAGACTTCTCTGTGTAAAAGCTTGTGTGTAAAAGCTTCTCTGTGCAAAGACTCCTGTGTGTAAAAGCTTCACTGTGTAAAAGCTTGCTGTGTGTGTAGCAGCTTGCTGTGTGTAAAAACTTGCTGTGTGCAAAAGCTTCTCTGTGGAAAAGTTTTTCTGTGGAAAAAGCTGCTGTGTGTAAAAGCTTGCTGTGTGCAACAGCTTTCTCTGTGTAAAAGCTTGCTGTGTGTAAAGGCTTGCTCTGTGTAAAAGCTCGCGGTGTGTAAAAGCTTCTCTGTGCAAATGCTTCTCTGCGTACGGGCTTGTAGAAGTTCATAAAGGGTTTCGTTTAGGGTCTTCAGGGCTTCATGTAGGGTGCCATTTAAGGTTTCTTTAGGATTTCATTTAGGGTTTCTTTAGGGTTTCATTTAGGGTTTCTTTTGGGTTTCATTTAGGGTTTCTGAAGGGTTTCATTTAGGATACAAACAAGAGAGAATGAAGCAAACGAAGAAGAAAAGCAAAGAAACAATAAAGAAAGGGCGCAGAGGAGCAGGAAGAAGTAGAGCAGCAAAAAAGCATGACTGCAGAAAAAGTAAAGGTAGAAAGGCACAGAAGCAGAAAAGCAGAAAAGCAGCAAAAAGCAGAGAAGCAGCAAAAGCAGAGAAGCAGAAAAGAAAAAAGTAAGAAAAGCATAGAAGCAGAGAAGCAGAGAAGCAGAAAAGCAGCAGGAAAAGCAAAAAAGCGGAGAAGCAGAAAAGCAGAGAAGCCGGAAAAGCAGGAAAAGCAAAAGCAGAAAAGCAGAGAAGCAGGAAAAGCAGGAATTAAAAGAAAAAAACGAAACTGATAAAAAAACAAAAAACAAAACAATTAGCCCTCCTTAACAATGCCGGTTTAGTCTTCAAACATGGGACATTGATAGGGGGTTAATGGAACTTAAAACCAACTGAATGGATTGGTTTGCCATGGTCGACATGACCTTGGCTTTCTTGGGCAAAATATCTTGGAATTGGCAATGTTTAATGGCCATGTGAAACTAGCAGAGAGTAAGCAAAAGAAAATGGATGACCAATGGAGGACCAATGGTGGGTAACAATAGTGGGGATCATCATGGGGATGATTTTAGGAGATAGTATTCATGGGTAATGGAGCCATGGGGACAATAAGTGGGGATAACGATGGATGTGACCTGGAATCGCATGCCCTGTGGCCGGAGATCCCTTCAAGGAGGCCACAACCCCAAGAGGAGAAAGGGCCGAAACAAAGCCCCAAATGTTTGATCTGTAAATCCCGAAACTGCCAAGTCAGAATGGTGGACAATATTCCCAACCATCATGACACAATTAAGTGACACAAGCTAATAAGTTACATCGAATACATCTGTATATTCCTGTGGTAGTTCCATGTTGGCATTCGTCGGGAGAGACATTGTTCGCCATGGCACAGTTCTTTGCGATTTCCAGGCAACTCAGTCCTTGGTGGCATCTCAGCTGCCGACTTTCATTTGGTCAGTTAATCCTGGCTCCTGTTTTCAATCTGTCAAAAAGATAATCGCCATTCTGGGACCCTCTTCTTAAATCGGATGGAAGAGAAAACATTTGACCTGTTGCCTTTGCCCACCCAGTTCCATCTCGCATCCACCTTCCAGAGTCAAAGGCCTCTTCCCCCCAGCACTGCTGCCTCTGCACTTTTTCCGCCCGCACTCTCTGTGCTCCGCGGCCTTCTGGAAAATCACCCAGCCCTCAGCCATTCTTCCTGGCAGCTGCTCAGATGCCCAGGGTGGGGCCCTTCTTGAACTGCAGCCAGGCCGACACGAAGAGCCCCAGCACCGTAATGGGCACTGTGCCAAGGACGATGCCCAGCATCAAGGCCTCCACGGTGGCCGCAATGCTGACGCTGCTCCCCACCTCCAACTGCTGGGCGTCCATGGCCTCAATGGCTTGGGCCATCTGCGGCACGGCCACCACCCCGGCCGCGGCCACCGTGCCACGCAGCCCATTGGAGCTGGGAGCAGCCACAAAGGCGTTGCTCAGGAAGACGGCGGCCAGCAGGCTCAAGGCCATGGCGGGGAGGATGCGGCGAGCCATGGCTTCAAGTTAAGGGCAGGCACGAGGCAAGGGGTTGATGGACTGTGCACTGAGCCAGGCAGCGGACCTTGGACTTCTTGGATGATCCGTTTGAAGTCAGGATACGCGAAGAAAGACGAAGATCATAACCAGAAGCACAAGCTGGGACCCCGTGGGATAAACCCCGCTTTGTAATGGTGGATCCTAATTGGACATTCCCCAAGGAGGAAAAAAAAATCTTTGGACGTCTCCCTCAATGATGGATGGGCTCTTACCAAACAAGGGGTTGTATAACTAAGTATAAATATAACACTTATAAAAACAACTACCGAAATACCAAACTGGTGAGAATTCTTCGTGATTGGGGGATGGTGTTCTTGCTGGATTTGCCACAGCACAGCCAAGGGGCTCATGCTGCCGACCGCCGTGAAGCCGCTCCACACGTCTTCGGGGTCCATCGTGGCCCAGACCTCTTCCACATGTCTTTCCAGGAACCATACAGTATCCCGGCAAAAATGATTGGTGGCTTCGGCATTCTACAATTTAATATAAGGCCTCAGATTCCTTTTCGGAAACCACCACTTGTATATTTCTGATTCTTTGAGGTTCCAGGAGGGTCCCCTTTGCTGGCTGAAACCTTGAAAACCTTGGGCGCCGGATAAGCTGGTCAGAAATGGATTTGAAAGCCATCATATGTCCTGAATCTTGGCCAAATCCAACCCTGAAACTCAGAGGTAACTCAAAATGAATGCCTAAGTATGTCAGGCGCTGCCTGCCATGGCTAGCATCTGGCAGAAGGTCCACCATATATCTGGACAACTTGTGGCAAGTGATCAATCATGTCCACATATCAACCCCAAAGAATTGAGCATTTGCTGATCATTCCTCCTACTAATCACCATTTTTTGGTGAGGTCATTTAGATCGCAGATGGTTGGGATGATCCCACCTCTCACTGTCGCTACCAGTTGCGAGCCCTTCGCACCATCCGCGCCTTGCGAAGAATCTCAACCCCTTTCTGCATCTGCTGTAGCTCCTGCCGCGGCATCAAAGCAGTGGGATATAGTGGGATGTTTGATGTTGGTGCTGGCATCCCTGCAGCTAGGATCAGTGATTGGCCGATATATGGGTGAATAAGCACGAACAAGCATATGTCCAGAACAGAGAGATGTGGATATCCATCTTTACAGGTAAAGAACAAGGGTGCAACCGCAATCACAAATATGTATTATATATATATATATATACAAATGCAGTATCATACATACACATGTATCGGATCGTAGAGCATTGTAGAGCATCACATGGGGGCATTAAGATCGTGCAAGCATATATTTCATATTTCTACGTACATCATCATAATTACCTCGCAGCGGTAACCTGCCCCAGCTCCGCTAGTGAACTGTTCCCCTCTCCTGATCTTCTGCTGATTCTCGACACCACAACTCCAGCAAGGGTGTGAAAAACCTGTAGCGTCACACAAATGCGAAAGAAATCTAAACGCAGGTGGGGAAGGTCCAAACGGCTGTTACTTTTACGAGTCTCATCATTTTTCCTCCGTCCTTGATCGCCAACCCCCGGCGCCCCATTTCGGCTAGATTCATCTGATTCATCACTCATCATGTTCATGACATGTTCATGTATGTTTCATTGCTCAAACCGGCATGCGTATCCATTTCTCCACTTCATCCCCATCTCCAATGAATATCCCCATTGATTTCTTGCTGAATCCCGAATGCCTGCGGGAAACAAAGTTCCATGTTCATTGGCTAAATCATCATGTCTGCCGGAAAAAAGCAGCCATTTTGATCAGATCAAAATCATCATCTGTTATAAACCCATCATGAATTTCCAACAGTCGCGCCCCTACCCATTCTCGGGTCCATAACCCCCCACCCTACCACCCCGAGTCGCGCCCCGGGCACCTCCCCAAGGTGTGTCGCCCCTGGCGGATCAGATGCTTCAGCACCTCCGCGCGCAAGACGCTCAGCTTCTCCAGGCCGCACAAGGCCTGCGCCTCCGGAGCGATTGGGCTCTGGGGATTCATGGAAAATCTCCAAACCGTTTCATTGGGGGGCTAGCCAATTATGACTGTTCTCAGGGTCTATATCTAATTGTGCTAAATGGTTGTAATGTGGTTTCACTATCAAAGACTGGATTAACCCCCTAAAAAAACTGGGATCTACTATAGCTTGCAGCCATAGAAATGGTGGTGTTCACACCATCTCCAACCGCAAAGGAGGCTACCCAACCCCCAACTTTTTCCCAGCTTGGCGGCATAGCATTTGAGCAGGGCAGAAGGCGTGGCCGCGGGGGTGGCTGTGGCCATAAACTCTCAAGCAGAACAGTAATCAAGTGATACTGGGTGGTGGTCTCAACCTCCCTGAAAATTGGATTGAATCAATCATATCAAAAATGCTTTTTAATGGAATATGATGGAAATCTAGCTGAAACCCACCTGCCAGGATTGCTTCATTTCGAGCGTTTGAAAACTTGGACAGCAGAGCTGCGAAAATTCAGCTGGAATCTGATGAAAATCGCTTCACGCCTTGCCGAAAATTACCTCGTGGCTGCTGGCCCAACTCCACAGGACAAAAAAGGTTTCACGGTTGTCCCAGGCCAATTGCCCTATGTTTAGCACGTTATAAATGGATGGGGGGAATCTTCTGATACGAGCATGAATGTCACATAAGTCACTCTTACACAGCCAAATCATTGGGAAATCACCTCATGGAGGATTTCCATCTTTGTAGGGAACCCGCTCACCCCACTGTGCCCACATTCATGTGTTGGTCATGCACCTCATATTGCTGATGACATCCCACTGTTTCTTGAAGAAATGCGAGCAATCCTCAACATCCCCAAGTCCTTATTGGCTACCTTCAATGGTTGCTGTGCAAACAACACTTAATTTCCAAACATAGCAGCGAATAAACCCAGGAAAGTCCATCATCGCTTACACCCAAATTGAACATCGAACCCCATCGAACCCCATCGAACCCCGAAAAATTGGGTTGGAAGATGATTTTCGGCACCAAACCAATGTAGAAGGCTTACAGTACCAAACTTTGGGTTCTATGTTCAACTTAGAAGGCGGTGCCAGCGGCCCCAGCGCGCCACCTTTCACCTTGCCCCCTGGCACCCCTGGCCATTCCCCCCCTTGACCAACTAGTCGCTTTTTCTTGCCAAAAACATCCGAAGACCAATTGTCTAACCCTTTTTTTACTGGCTGATGAATCTTAGAAAAAAACTATGACTAGCTACAGCACGTGAATCTCTCTCTTTGGTCATTTCATATTCAACCCATGTCTCTCTACCCCATCCAGCCACCACTTCCACCACAGGCAGTCACGTCACCGCCCAGTTGAACCACAGGGAGGGCGTGGTGGCCAGCTCCGTGAGCGTCAGCGTGGGCTTCTTGGCGAAGGGAAAGAGCTCCGCGAAAGCGTCCGCGGGCAGCGTTTCGTTGCGCTGGATGGCCCAGTACTCCTGGGTGGTTGTGATGATAACACTGGGATATTGCATAATGGGAGTATCATCCTAATACTATTATCCCATTGTATATCATCAGTACTAATACCATAATGGGATATTAATGGAAATTATACCACTATAGTTGATGATAATTAGGAATCCTATTCTCATCATCAACTAGAATGGCATACCGTAATACAACCTGGATATTACATAGTATTGCGGAGTATACCATTTTGAGATGATGATGTGGTACTCCCGGGCCGAAGGTTTCGCGAAGGTTTCTTTTTCGAAGGGATGCGGAGATGAATAATATGTGTCCTTCGAAAATTGATGGGATTATAATACTACTGTGACTTTGCATGTGAATGGGATTCTGAATTCTGATATGGGATAGTGATAAATGATGGGCGATCCGTTACTTCTGAATTACTTCTAAATGAAACATTGATGTGACAACCTGTTCCATACATAGCGGGAGTTCACCATGACTAGCCATCATGGGCCTTTCTGGGAGCATGACATGAACATGTGGGATTCTAATATCCATTGCGGCTAGTAAATCCATGTTTACATTAGATGTCATATATCCATTTTGGGATTATGATATCAATCAAAATGGATATGGGATTGTCTCATTCCATGTCCGGCGGTTTTTGGTTGGGTTTAGAGCTTGACCCTTCGAGAACCGAGGGTCAAAGAGGGATCTCAACAAAAGGGATGTGGGGCGGGATCAGCGAGTTACGAGCATATACGCTGAGATATGTAGGGGCGTAGGGTTTGAAAACTGGCACGTGCTAGTCTCGGAAAATGAGGCCTATCCAGAAGAATGCCACCACCCTATCCCACTGGTTTCTTGGCATTGCTAAGCTGAGACACCGCTCGAACATGGTAATGGAAGATCCCCCCTTTTTATGAGCAAATGACAAGATCAACTTATCACCGCGGGGGGGTGGTCTCACCGGGGCACTGCCAGGAAATGGATCTGCCGGATGCCCGTCACAAAGTTCCAGCCCGGGATGAAGAGACCGAAAGGATCCAAGGGAGCCGGACGCCCTGCCTCCTGAAGCGGCTGCTGGGGGAGATCCTAAGGGGTCCTTTGTGATTAGAGCAAGTACTCTTGGGATACACTGGGGGACAATATATATATATATATATACATAAAATGTATTAAAATGTGATGAAGGTGTTTCTGTTCTCCCCAGATAATCTGGCCACATCAATATGCGGAGAAATGCACATAAATAAATGCGTGATGGTGCGTGTTCCTTATTCAGAGGCTAGCCACACCGGGAGCAATTCTGGTCCTCCATTAGCTGGTTCACCTTCTGGTAGAGGAACCATTGATTCAGATAGATCCACGCAAAGGCGCTATAGAAGGCCACTGCGAAACCATTGTCGAAGAAGCCACCCTCGAGGGCCCCATAGGCAAATTCACCTGGCCGCTGCATGTTTTCGGAATTTTCTAGTAGCAAAACCAGCACATGTTTGGGCGCGCAAGGTTGGCCAACTTCCAAACAAGGGCAATAACATAACCAGCGATTTGTCACCCATGGGTTCGCAACCGGGCGAACAAGGCGAAAGATCTTCGTTCAATCAGCGGCCATGTGCAAGGAAAATACCCCATGATCTGCGACAAAATGATTGATATGAAACTACTTCAACATACCTCAACATTATTCTATAAAACCCAGAGTTGGATGATTTACCACCATAAGCTGCCAAAATTTGCGGTTGCACCAGGGCATCAACTTCCATCACCAGAGTGTGACAAAGATGCGGAAAAATCAGCGACAACCGAGTCAATGATTTTTTGGGAAAAATAGATCGGTCCATTTTTGCAAACGAACTGGGTCCAGTGACCTATACTGTAGTTCTTGGTGGTGGGGAAAAAATAAAGAATGATGACGAGTGATCAGGAATGATGACGAATGATAACGAATGACTAGCTAGTGGGTGATTTACATGCAAAAGCACATTTAATTACCAGTGAGATGTTCATGTTCATTTCCCTATAGCAGTGGTACCCCCGCAGTTTCATTCACCAACCAGTGGGAAAAAATGGGACAAGCATATCTATGAACCGAGTCGCCGAAAACGCCAGCAAACAGCCCAATAGCAAATGGCACGATGACCAGCGAACCACCAATACCCAAGCCGCGGAATTCGCGCAAGTCGTCCTGCAAAGTGGCACTGGAAAACCAGGCACACGCTTCTAAAATTTCATCCTACCTGGAATGATGGTCCCCATTGACTCATATTGTCCAGTACGGAAAATAACGCATATGTCAAAGGACCAACCAGGAAATTCAAGAACTAGGCAACAACCCACTTTGCATGGCAGTTATCGGGTTGGCACTCTGCTGTGTGACTTCGCATTCCGCATTGAAAGGAGATTGGGACTTGCATGTGACTTTTGGTGGGTGGCCTCAACATGTCCGAGTTTTTGGCCTGGATTTCCACTACATGGATCTATGAGCACCTCGGGTTATGTCACATGTCTATATCTTTTGCGGGATTGGCCTCAAGTGAACATCTCAAGCTTCACTGCAGATTTCACTATCTGGGGCTGGTGAGACATTAGCTGGCGGCTTTAATTCTCAAACATTAGGTTCATAAAACACGGATCTATTGCTGGACCCGCAACTCCTCCACCAGGAGCTTGTAGTAGAGATACCAAATGACCCCTGGCCAAAAGGTCAGGAGGCAGAGCCACCGTGCCCACAGGGGGAAGTTCGAGGGAGCCGTTTCATCGACCTGGGGGCCGTGGTTGGTTTGTCAATGATGAATCACGCTAGGGCAGTAGAACTCCCAAAATCAGGCACTTGCAGGTCACAACTGAAATTATTCAACTTTTGAAGCTTTGAATCCCAGTCTTTTCTGTTTATGATGCCTATCTTCAATGTTGTTCAAAGGTCATCCCCACTTCCCGGCAAGGTTTTTAGCATTTTTAGCCGTTGCCCACCTTGTCCAGGAAAATGGCAAAGGATGGAAAGGCCCACATCAAGTCTCTGGGCTGCGGTGTATCCGCTGTGGCTGTGGCTGCGCTGCTGGCAGAGTCCTTGAAGTTCAGGGAGTCCAGGAAGGACTCAAAGGGCGACGGCGAGTTGCTTTTTGGTGCAACTGGCACATCCAGCTGATCGATCTCGGCCTTGCGCAGCAAACCGCCCAAAGCCAAGGGGATGGGCGAACCTGACCAGGGTCGAACGAAGCAGTTTCAGAACAACTCAGGGAACAACTCGGGGAACAACATGTTTTCTTTTTAAAAGATCGCTCGACTCTCCCAAACAAAACATCTATCTATCATTATCTATCTATCTATCTATCTATCTATCTATCTATCTATCTATCTCTATCTATCTATCTATCTATCTATCTATCTATCTATCTATCTATCTATCTATCTATCTATCTATCTATCTCTCTGTCTGTCTGTCTGTCTGTCTGTCTATCTATCTATCTATCTATCTATCTATCTCTCTCTCTCTTTCTCTCTCTGCTCAGCGTATAGCTCTACACAAAATTTCCACTAGAACGACCCCCACCTGCCAGCACCGAGAAGGACGCGAAGGACGCCATGCCTTCAGCATCCAGGGCTCGCCGCGCCACGGTGTCCGTCGCGCGCAAAGGCGCGGTGGCCGTGGCGCCACCGGTGAAGAGCAGCGACCCACGGAGCAGCGGCACCACGGCCACCAGGACCCACCAGCGGCGTGCCATGGCTGTTTTGGGTGGTGACAAAGACACGCCCTGGGAAGGGCTTTGTTGTGCCTGCTTTTTGGGGGACCAAAGTTTTCTATGGTTGATGGTGACGTTTAAAATTGTGGTGGTTGGCTTCTGTAGCTGTTGTGGCGATTGGCTACTAGTTGGTATCCCCGTGGTTGTTGGTGGTGGACTGCTTCAGGTCCGAAGTCGTCTCCAAAGTCAGCAGGAGTTGTGATGGATGCCATTGTGCGAAAATCATCTTTCGGCGCAATGTTCACTTGAAATTTCATGACTTGCTCCAATAGGATTGCCCTCTTTTCACTTTCTTTCCCTCCGATTTTTCCCTGCTATTTTTTCCAAGCCGAAATGTGATTCACTATCCTGAACATAGGCTTGAACATCCTGAACACAAGCCTGAAAAAGCATCTAGAAGAAAACTGCAGATTGGTTGCTACTCATGACAGTGAAATAGAATATGCTCATCACATATCCCACAACGTGGTCCTTGTGCAGAAGCAAATGTAATATGCAATACTGAGTTCTGAAATAAAAAAAACACAGCTTGCGCAATTCATTGCCCCAATCTAGCCAGTCTACATCTTCACCAAAGGAACCAGGTGTTGACAATTCTTGCCCTTTTGCCGCATCAGCCGCATCCACGCCTTTGCCAGCCAATCCACATCTGGCGCTGCCTCCTGAAAACGCCGCTGAAACATCGCTCCCATGTCCTACGGGCCTGTGCCATAGTCAAAAGACTTGATATAGCCTTGGGTCATCCAAATAGAGGTATTGTCAACCCCGGATAATAGTTTTAAAAAAAATGGTTGATTGGTCGAGGGGGGTTCCCCCCAAACACTGACGATTTGCTACTTAAAATATCTTAAAATGGTACGAGTACCGCCCAATTAAACAGCCCTGAAACCAACATCCATGTACTGCAGCAAATGGGGCACATCTGCAACAGCTAACATGTTGCATTTGGCAGCGGTTCATGGTGCTAAAGCCAAAGTGTTCAGCCAGTGCAGGCTGAAGCACAGGAGTTAGAAGGAAATGATCCACATGTGTTGATCACGCGATTGTGTGCCAGCGTTCAATCTTCGCAGATCCTTTTTGGAAAGCAAAAAAAAAGGATCGCTTTCACCCTCAACTCACACATCAACTATTCCACCTATCTGCAACTTAAGTTAGTTGGACCATGGGGTAACCATGGAGTCTTCGAAATCATTCAGCTGAGCTGGCACCTTCGAAGCGAAGTGCTGCTGAAGTTTCTGCACTTGCAACAGCCCAAAAAGGCTTTTGGCCTTACGATCGCTGGTGAAAAAACCAAGGGTGGCAAAGTGAGCATCCACGTACACTAGATGTACAACCAAGGTGCGTATCGGAATATGTGTCGCATCATAGATATCACCTACATCATTGTGTACTATGTCCATCGTTTCACCCTTTTTTCCCATAGATCTATCTGTCTTTAAGGCTATATGTCCCTGGTACAGCCTCGGACAATGGCCCGCCAGAGGTAATCCCTACATTGTCGCCCAGAGAAGTTTCATGCGACTTCCAAATTACCGAAGTCTCAACAGAACAGACCAGGGCTTAACTTCACGCGACACAACCCAACAAACCATGACCCTCAAGACTGCGCGCCTCTGGAAAACGCAGGTTGCATAACTTCGTGAGCACATCCTCCAATCCTGCGTCCCAGCGGCGGATCTTTGGGAACTGGTTGTGTCCTCTGGGTTAAGCTTCATCATAGGGGATTTAGGTCAAATATGGTCAAATACCCCAAGGTATGACCAACTTTTGGTACACGCCAATTTCAGGACCCCAAGGTCGTCCAGTCCTAGCTCAGCCATCTGTGCATCGTCAGAACCATCGCGAAAAACCTGGCAGCATTAAAAGATTTGTCGGATTGCAACCATTCATCTACCATGTGATCATAATTTGATCCATGTTTCCCAAATGTTTCCCGAAAATATGTTCCGCATATGTTTCCACGTATTGTCCCATATTATCTCCACGCATTCTGAAACTTACAATCCATAAATCATAAGCGGTTGGTATTATCACTGCATATTCTTACATGCATATACATGTATATATATATATATAGATGTGTGTGTGTACATGCATATATATATGCATATACATATATATATATATATATGATAGGTACATGCATATATATATACATACATACATACATACATACATACATACATAAATACATACATACATACATACATTACATACATACATACATACATACATACATACATACATACATACATACATACATACATACATACATACATACATACAT
>BGPT01000285.1:273380-307432 GCA_003297045.1 Symbiodinium sp. clade C Y103
TATGTATGTATGTATGTATGTATGTATGTATGTATGTATGTATGTATGTATGTATGTATGTATGTATGTATGTATGTATGTATGTATGTATATACACACAATACATGTGTGTTTATGTGTGGGAAGCCCAACATACCAATGGGGGATGGTTTATTCGTGTGTTTACCACGTTAGTCATGGAACGAATGGCCTGGCTCATATATTTATCCATATGTTCCCATAATCTATATCATATATCACATACGGCTTTCCATAATCTATATATATATATTAATTATACAGATATCATATAGATATCATATTTATTTACTTATCTATTTATTTATCTATTTATTTATATGCGTGTGTGTGTCCTACATATCCAATAGCACCTGCAGGCTCTTCACCACGAAGTGCTGCAACTCGTGCGCCGCGCTGTGCCGCTCCTCACGCGCCATGCCCTCCAGCAGCTCCGAGGCCTCCAGGAGCCAGCGCAGTAGCTGGGCGTTGCTCCTGGGATGGATGGCTGGGTGGAACATCTGGGAAAACATAGGGAAAAACATATGGAAAATCTGCGAAAAACTATGGAAAACTATGGAAATATGAGGCAAAAATATGGAAAACATATGGAAATCTGGGGACAACAGTGGGGGTATATGTTGAAATGCCATGGAAGATATGGGAAATCTTGAAAGTGATCACCGGAAAATATGGAAAATATGGTGGAGAATCTGGAAGAATCGAGGGGAAATGTATGAACACATGGGGATATTGGGGATGTAAAGGAGTATTGACAGGAAACCTCCGTCTTTACCCACCAAATCGATTGGGGGTCTGGCGCTTTTCCTTCTCCCAAGATGTCTCAGCTACAATGAATGGAATGAACTACTAATTAATGCAATTTCAGGAATCATCCTGACCGTCAGCTGCTGATTTCTCTGGTGGTCTGACAGGTTTGATCCCCAGTATTGGTTGCATACCCCTATTGTACCGTATACCCACACGGTAAATGCATGCAACTCCAAACATGTTCCCCATCTTTTTCCGTAAAAAGCCCATTTTTGTTGGTTGGGCCTTTTGGACCCCCCATCCTCCTCCTCCACCCACCCAGTGGCGGCTTTCCGCCAAGGCACAGCGGTGCCTCCTCCTTGGGTGCTTTCAGGCGCTCCATGACTTTCGCGTACCTCGCCTCCCACCCTGTCCCGTCGCCTGCCGCTGCATCCAGGGACTCGGAGGCTTCCATGGGTGAACCCGCGGCCTGGGGCATGGGGCATTGGGCAGGGAGCTGGTGGAAGGGGACAGAGTTTCTGGGAATATCTCAGGTGCTCATCCGAGTTGAGAATATCCAAATATTTGTGGGGCTGGGGCTGGAAGGGGATGGGATTGCACGGACTGGACAACCCGACAGTTTTGGGATGGAGTTTTTCCAAAATGATGGCGCCCGTTCTCTGCTCCCACCTGCACAGCTGCTACCAAGCCATTGCTTTTCATCTCTGGCTCCTTGGACTCTTTGCCCTGCGCGGCTCGACTTCAGGACATTTCAGGAAGCTAAATTTTAGGCACCTCGTAATCATAAGTAAAGCAAGGTCATGATCTCTATTCAAAGTCTAGGTGGGGGAATGTGACCTACAAAATATGCTCTTGTATAGCACAATGCCTCCAGTTCAGGTAGCTGGATATACCATTGAGAAATGGTATCTCTCACGGACCAACAATGGGAGGGTATTAAAGACAAAAACGACGCACCCTTGAGCAACAAAGATGTGGGGTACTTGACAATAATTGGGCCAAGAAAATGAGTGCGCATGGTGCCGCTACCTCAAGTAAAAGCCCCTCACAAAAGGGTTGATCCTCCAATTTAGGATCTAAGATTGGGAGCTGGCCGCTGATGTGTTGGCAATGGGGAGCAAACTGCCTATGGTGAAATATATAAAATCCTAGATGACCCCTCCACCTTAGCAAATGGTTAGGAATCATGATTATACTCTTCTACGATGTTGCTAAATCTAAGTGCTTGATGTAGAAAGAAGGAGAAAACGGTTCGGCGATTGACCGACCATACTTTTCAACCACTATGTCAACAATGCTGCTCCCAACACGTTGCGTGGTACCGAAGTCTTGTGCGGCCGTTGGCAGGAGGCAAAAATGGGAATGGGAGGTCTTCCAGTACCAGGTCAACCCTTGCTTGCTTGTGTTTTAGTCAAGTACATTGGTTCTCGGTTCCCAGCAAGGCTGATCTCCCAATCCCCCGCCTTCTCAGCCTTCTGCTTTTTGGCTGACGTACCGTGTGTCAACTCCCGGGTCAAGGCCAGCAGAACAGCGGCGCGGCGGGCCAGTGCGGTGTCCTCCAGTGGTGGGTAATGAACACTCCGGAGATCTTCCCGCACAGTAGAAGACATGATGGCGTTTTGTGGGATAAGGGAACCCTAGGTGTTGGAAAATGTCATGAATTAGCGGATGCTGGCGCTAACAATAGGACCGATAGGAATTGGTTTGGGGGAGGGGCCTTGTTTCAAAAACGGGCCGGATGCGCCTTACTGCATGCCTTTCAAGGGACTCATCAAGGTGGGAATCCCATGTTACCTTGTTCCTGTGCATTGGACCTGTTGTGAAATGCGAAGAATATCCTGGATATGTCGAGACATTCTTTGTTGAAAAGTATTGTCACACTAGCATTGGAATACTCCATTTAATGGTCAAATCTTTGCAGTGTCATCGTTGGCATTTTGCAGTCAGTGGCTTTCACCGAGATTTATCGGATCCTCCTCCACTTTGGGAGCATCTTCTTGAGGAGACATGACCTCGCGAAAGTCGAGGCTGGCAGATAATGGTTTCCAAGCGATGAAGCACAGGAAACATGGAAAATCCTATTGACATTCTCTACAAACCCAACAAGAAGTTGAAATGCCGGTGTAAACAAAAATGTGATAACCAAAGATGGAAACCCAAAGATCCAAAGTCTTCGGAACCCAAATCCATGATCTGAAGCGACATGAATCGTTACAGTAAGGCGTATATTGTCAAGCACTGTTTCACCAAAGGGGGGAAAACACAAAATCAATGCCTTCACACATCTTCACACATCATCCCATGCAACCCCCTTGTCAGCCCCATCTTTGTTGGTTATATCCGGTTGTTTCCCCATGGTTTTGATTTGTAGTCTGGCTACATCGTCCAGCCTTGAAATCAATCCAGTCCACTATCCCAGCCACTTGGGATGATTCTGGAAGTGGATCGTCACCCAGTCACCCATATCAAATCATGATGCGGGGGGGGCTATAGAAACCCGGGGCAACATTCAAGGGAAATTAATATTGGAGGGAGGGATATGGTTATACCCATTCTTACCTGGTAAATCACCATTCAATCCTAAGTTTTGTTGTTTAAAATCCCCATTAAACCCCAAATAAGTCCCCATCCTCAGGGTAATCGGGTTGTAAATGCAAATGTATATATATATATACATATCAAAAAAACATCCATTCATATCTGATATATGATTTCATTCCATATGCATGTCCTTTCTATACCAATTTTGGCTGGTCAACTTCCAATGTAACTTGAGAAAGGGAACACGAACCTGTCGTGAGATTCAAAATCATTACAGATCCGTTTTCCGGAACCTGACAAAAGGACGGACCAGGGGGGAATCGGATGACTCTCTGCCCATTGCCCAGTGGTAGATAGATACCCAAGACCTGGCAGGGTCCATGTTCACTTGGAAGGTAAGCCATCCATTTTTGGTGATCATCTTGACCCACAGTGGTTGTTGGATCTCACAGTGTATACCTGCTATATCACCATTTTTGATGGTGAAATTGCCATGTTTGCCAGTAAAATCATCATTTCTGTCGCTGAAGTCACCTGAGTCACCACATTTTTTTCCCCGAATCCTGACCTCGCACTCATCATCCATCAAGGACGGCCCCAGCTGCGCCAGCACCACCGAGCCAGGCTGCGTCAGCTTTCGAACATCCTGAGAGCCGGGGAAGTTTGGAAGATCATCCATTCTTCCAAAATAATATGTTGATCAGATGTTGAAAAATGGATGAAAGTATCAATGTGATGTTAAATGTGAGCATAGTTTTTCCCTCAATATTTGATGTTTAAAAAAATGTTGAAAGAAAACGTGGCAAATTGAAGAATCAGAATCAAATTTCAATTGTTCAATCCTGGAAATTTGACTTCCTAGATTCCTAGATCCTTTCGCCAAAAAATGTTACGAAGAAAAACACACTTGCTGCAAACCATATACACCCAATTACCTCCAGTAATCAAACCTGGCTTGCTGGATGTCCCACATTTAGTCCGATGATTTTCTCATCAAAGAAGTCCCAATTTCTAGCGGATTTACCATTATCACGGTTGATTGCGGGGATTTACGAGGTATACATCCATTCTATCCTCTGGTAAACGTTTACATAACTATGGAAAATCACCATTTTTCATGGGAAAATCCACTACTTCTATGGCCATTTTCCATAGCTATGCTAGTTTACCAGAGGGTATCCCATTCTATCCCCATTCCATGCGTTTGAACCGCCCATTTCGAGCCCAGGCACCGGCCGCGTCTGCACCGGCTCCGGCAGCGCCGCGGTGCTGCTCTGAACGATGCGCTGATCGCCCCAGGACAGCGACACCAAGGCGGCGAAGAGCACGGCGCCCACCACGGGCCTAGGCGGGGGCCTGGAAGGGCCTGGAAGGGCCTGGTTTTGGTCAGGTTCAAATGGATGACTGGAATGAGATCGCTTATCATGATGAATGGAGTACAATCATAAGAATCATCCGTAATGCGATGTTTGCAATTTTTGATAATGATGTTAGTTATAAATGTACAATATGTACAAAGAACATCAAAGAACCTTGGAGAATCTTTGATAATTACTAGTGATCTCGCATTATTGAAGATTGTGTCAAATCTTGAATATTCAAGAAAAACTTGGCCATCTTTGAGGATGGCGAAAAATTCGATGGTAAGCACTTGTCTTGAACAAACTCTCTTATAGATTGTTTTAAAGAAATGACGGGCTCCCCATGTTCATGTATGTTGGTGAATTCTCGCATTTGGTTGACTATGTTAAGGCATCCCCAGTTTTCTTTGGAGAAAATCTGCGTGTTTGGTGCGACTTTTCAGCGAAGGTGCACCGACATCGCGTTGCCGGCGAGGAAGATGCGCTCCGCTTCAGTGTGCGCATCTGAGCAGTCTCAAAAACTGAAAACCTGTTAGAATATCCCTAGAATTGGTGGGTTAATGCGGATTCCCTTCATTCATGGATCATGACCATCTCCGATCAATTGATATAATATAGAGAAAGAGAATCAGACTTAACTTAGATAAATACAGAATCTACGTTGTACATACTATAAACCCCCGTAATCATCAACCAACTGGGTTGTTTGAAACTGCTCACCTGAGATGTATATACCATGTCCATGCATATATAAAAATGACTATTATATGTATATATATATAATATTATGTATATATATATATGTATGTATGTATGTATGTACAGATTTTATGATATATATATATATATATCGTGTGTGTGTTGCATATACATTTATAGAGATATACGGTATAATATAGAATGATAAAAATGTAAACATAGATAATATAGATATTAGATGTAGATATAGATATAGATGTTGGATGTATGTATATATACGAATAAGTGTAGATATAGATTCTTTTTCCACTGAATCACTTTTCATGAAAGTCAAGCTTTGGGACACATGCGGCCAGCAGAAAACAAAGAGGCCAAATGGATTCGAGTATATGGATCAAATACGCTCCTTTCAGAGACGACACTAACACATGCAAGACACCCAAATTAAGCTGCTCGATCGGAAAGCCGTTGAGTCCTTGGGTCAGCAACAGCAACAAAATGACCTGACTGGTTGTTTCAAGCCATCCCCAGACTGGTGGCTTTCAACCCATCCCCACAATAACAAAGTCATTGGGGATCATCGATCATCGTCATCATCAGCAGCAGCATCATCAGCAACATCCCAAATATGCTTAAAGATCTTGATGTGTTTTGCCCCCATTTTTCAATGATGATTCTATATTTTTCTATATTCTTTACGGTTGCTCGATCCCCATTTAAAACCGGTACAGCAGCGTTTTCCCGTGGAGCTTCGCAAGCATTCCTCTCCAAGGAAAGGTCGGTGCCTATTGAAGCTGTAGAGCACGCTGCCAGTCGTGAGCGTGGGGACGTTGCCTCACGTGACTGAAATCCTGAAAAGGAAAATGATGGAAAAATACCAAAACTGAAACGATGGAGATCGATGGAGGATTGAAGTCATTTAAAATCATGTTAAATTAGCTGTTAAATGATGTTAAGTGTCCAATTATATCCAATTATCCTGGATCTTTTCCTGCAAGCAGCATGCATCCAACTGCTGCTTGTTGCAGATTCAAGCTGATGATTTTGGCACGTCCAGCCAAGGATTTCAGGCTCACACCATCATCTCGCCAAGCGCCGCGCGACACCTGCGAAAATTGCAGCTGCAGCCAGAGGAATGCACAGAAACCCGCCTGCAAAATCCAAAATCTCATCGTTTCATTTTTTTACAATCGCAGATCGATCAGAAACCATGCCTTCCATCCCACGCTTGGGCTACCATGCCTTAAGTGTGGCAAGCTTCAAGACCTCTCTGGCTCAGATACATCCACCAGCCCCTTGGAGCACTTTGTCTCCAAAACCTTTGGGGGTCGAAAAGTCGTCACTCTTCCAGGATGCCCAAAGAGGTCATGTTCAACATCCTCGGAGTAGCTGCACTTGGCACTTCCTCACGCCCAAGTCGATTGCCCCAAGAAATTGGGAGATGCTGCAGATTGCTGCAGTAAGTGCTGCAGCCTTGGCAAACCTTCAAGATACCAAAGTCATACCGAAGTCGTACCGAAGTCATGTCCAACTCCCATCACCATCACCAACAGCGCCAGATCTCCAACTCCTCCCTGCTTGGAGCATCGCCGCATTCCGCGCCTTGCGCTGCAGCCTGGAGGGTGACCACTGCCCCCCTTCTTCCTTGGTCGCCTGTAGCTTGGCCCAGTCCTGATGGCTAACATCAGCCAGCCCCAGATGCCGTGCCAAAATGAATATCCTTTAATTCAGCTAGGTGTTATTGTATCAATCTCCCTTATTGACTGCAATTCCTCACCTTCAACCCCAAAGAAAACATCACTAAAAAATCTTAATCCATCTTTAAAGCCAACCTTTACCCACCCCATGGATCCCCATGGTCCTCGTTGCTCATCCCCCTCACTTTCGCCCGTTGCCCCGCCAGCAGCAGCAGATCCTCTGCCAGCACCCAGCCCCCGCCGCCATCGCCGCGGCGGGCCACGCAGAGGCCCGGCTGCCGCAGTGCAGCGTCCAGCGCTCCCAGGCTCCCGTGCAGCCGAGGCAACAGCCACAGATGGCCCTGGGCATCTTCTGCTAGCGGCCCAGATGGCCAAAAGCCCCAGGTGTCCTAGGGAGGTTGGAAGAAGATGTTATATTTTCGGAAATGAAAGAAAAATATGGCTATGTCGGCTATGTAATTATTGTTGGGATCGAGTGATGCTCAAACCGTCTCAAAGGTGGACTAAACCATGCTAAACCGGAGATTTTTGAAGGACTACACTGGAGATGACTGGTCCGAAAACCACAGACTGACCGGAAGCTCAACATGAAACCTCCAGAAAACACACATTCGATATGAAAATAATTGTGTAGCTGCTGCTGTACATGTGCAGCAGTAGCATAAAAAACTTAATATATGTACAATCATTAGGGTTAAGCATATTGTGTCGAAAAATGTATGCCATCAGTGAAATCTCCCAAAGAATCAGGGAAAAAAATGTAAGCAGCGAAGTTTCGTCCGCCAAGGCTTGGATCGTCATTTCCTCCTCATGCGCCAAAGGCTTCAAGTTGAAGCGCTCCAGCAGCAGCGCGCCTTGCAAAAATGGTGAAGGACAGTGACAAACACATGAGATCACACGGGTGCACATGACCCAACGGAACGAGTGCTTCTATTCGAGCTCGGCCAAGTCAAATATAGATCAGATGTGATTCGCATATCATCACTCAACATGGGGACATGCCCCCAAACAATAATATTGTGATCGGCATGTATTTAGTCAATGATCCAATGTTGAGGTGTCACACACCTATCTAAGAAGAAGAATCCGCTTGAACTTATTGGTCAATCAACTGGGATGCTCTTCGAGAAAGGGGTTGGAAAGCAAACCTCTTGAATCCTCTTGGCAACCTGTTTTAGAACATGTTTGGAGACAGGCTCATCCGGCATGAAACCACCATCAAGGCTATGGGGAAGTCCCCAAAAAAAAATTGCCCCATCCATCATCCATCGCCTTCACCCTCCGCAGCATCTGCAGCAGTGCCATCAGAAACAGCTGTCCCTTTGCGGAAACAACCCACGAAGAAGCCTTCCACATCAAACTGCTGCGGCCAGATTTGCAGGGCGCCCGTCTCAGTGCCTGGAAGATTCGTCCACAGCAACGGCGGTATTGTGTGATCACGACAGAAAGTGAAGGTGTGGAACCAACTGCCCAGGGGTTTAAGCCATGAATTTTGATCACTAGGACACGATGGGAAGTAATTGCCAACAAACTTGGAGATCCAGGATGTGTGGAAGAGAAATGGAGGAGTGAAAAAAGCGGCTCGGAAACAAAGTGGTGGCCACGTGACTCCAATATGCACCAGCCTTTGGTGTGAAAAAGGTGCTTTCCAAGAATAGCTGGAAAATCAAGGAGGTCATATTTAACCCACTGTTTCCCACCAGCGTTTCAACTTGGAAACCCAAACCGCAAGCTAATAGCTCAGCAGCAATGGCAATTCAACGGACCATGTATTTGACTGGCTGATTTTTGGTGCGTATGGATGTAAGCGTATATAAGCGTTGAACCCTTTTATTCCAAGGTTCAATGTCAAACCCGCATTCATAGACCCCGGCTGATTCATCATAGAGTTGCCCCTCGAAAAGTGATAACCTAAGAGTAAGATGGTACCCTCCCAATTAACTCAACCAGGGGTTTGCGAATGAGTTGACATGACCCGGGAACTATCAAAAAGGCCTTCGGGTCTCCAATGAACCCCTCCCCCACCGAAGCCTGCAGAACCTGGCAGGTCTAAGCAGGACATCACATCAATCGGAACAGGAGCATGCTCTGCACCCTCCAATTGCGCAAGAAATCCTGAGTGATTCGGGCTGAGCCCCGGGGAACAAAAAATCTAAAAAGTGAAACACTTGAAGGACTTGAAGGCTTCTACATCTACTGCTGCTATAAGACAACTGGATCTATTGTCTTGTACTTGATCGAGTTGCCCTCTCCCAGTTGTACTGGAGCTTCCGGCTCCAACAAAAACATTGAGGGTTGTGAGACTTAGATCATCCCGCATCCCCATGCCATGGAACACTGTAAAAATATATCTGGATGAAACTAGCACCAAGAATCTTTGGCACTGCCCATGGTTCTCCCAGTAATCAAAGGTGCAGGTAGAGTACCTTGGCCGCAGCTTCAGGTGATCGATCATGTCCCTTGCTGTCTACAACTCACACAGTATTCAGTATGGCTTCATGATGTTTGATGATCTTTGAAGACGTGGTTGGTTATATGACATATGGGTTCTATGTGAGCATGTCTTTGCAGTGTCTTTGCTACATTTGGTTTAATGATTGGAGATCTTCATTCAAACCATAGTGAGCCATGTTGATGATCATGAATGGTCAACCTTGGAGTTGGGCTTGATGTGGATCAATGGATAATGGAGGGCCCCCAATCGGCAACCCCCAACTGAATGCTTCAAACAAGGAACACCAAGTGGCCCCCCGGTTTCAACGCTCTCCAGGCACTTTGGAGAATGCCTTGCTGCCGTTCCACTAGCTCCTTTTGTTGATGAAAAATCCCCAAGCAACAATAATTGCTCAGCCGTCTTTGCTTGCTAGTGTTTGATTTTTGGGGATGAAATCCCAAAGAAAACAATTGCAATTACCAAGAAAACATCCAAAACATCCAAAAACCGGTTCCTCTTTGTGCTCCGCCGGCCCTTCTTTGCTGCTACCGCAGGCCCTCAGCAGGGCGCTGGCGTCCTTGCGCACGTTGCCCTCGCAGCTGCACGGCACATCCGCCAGCACCGCGTCGAAGGCGCCGGGCGCCAGGTCCCCCAGGGCGCGGCCGTCCAAGGAGGTCACCAGGGTCTGCACCACGGCCATCCGCAGCAAGGAGGCCTCCAACTTCAGGGCCCGGGCAGGGTCCGGGTCGTTGCAGACCAGGAGGCCACAGGGCTCCGAGGTCATCCTGGGGTGGGACGGGGCTGAAAAAATGTAAGGATTAGGAAAGTTAGAGGGATGATCAGGATGTGCAGGAAATGAACCAAACAATTGTCTGATGCCGTCAAATAGAATTCCATGTAAGGAGAACCATCCCAAGCAATACTTGCTAAGGTATGGAACATGTCCCAAATGATATCAAGTGATAGTAATTGTAGAACTACGTTGGAAGATGAATGTCCCAAAGATATGTCGAAAAAAGAACCAAACCACCACCAAGAATCAGCCAGCTGCCCAGTTGAGTGCTCTTGCTGCCTGGCGCCGCACACATGTCCAACACCTTCAGTTGCCCCCTACCAGCTGCGGTTTGGTTCTCCACCACTATCCGCAAGACCTCTGCAGGCAGCATGGAGGTGGCTTCCTGAAAATAGATGTCCCCCGTCAGCTGCGGCCGGTTGAAGCCCATCTGGGGCTTCCAATTCGTCACCCGGAATCCGTCCTTCACCCAGGGCACAGGGCTCAGCTGCCACCCCAAATCCTCCCGCAAGTGTTGCAGCACTGTGGGGGCCGCCTTCAGCGGGTTCACCCGGAAGCTGCTGGGCGCTTCACGCCTGCAGCAGCGCAGCAGGCGCCGTAGCTCCAGGGCCGGTGGCAGCGCCCCTGCGACGGAGCGCAGAAAGGAGCGCGGTGCGAAGGGCGCGTGACGCAGGCGCTGGTCCTGGCAGCTGCGGACGCGCAGGTCCAGCAGGTGGAAGGAGGCATCCCACCTGAAAAGGCGCCAAGGGGCTGCTCACTGGAAAAGGGGTGGGTTGTGTAATCTTGTAATGTAATGTATCTGGATGTGAACCAGGCTCCATCCGTGAATAGTTGCCACTTGATGTTTGCTGGATTATACGAAGTTTGAGAAGATGAATGTATGACACACCAAAACAAAGACAAAAGAAGTACTGCCAGCTGTTTGAAAGCTGATGAACTCTGGTAACCTAATAATCAATGCACTCTCGCAGGACCGGTATTCAAACCTGTGAACTGCTTCCAAGCCACTCTTCCGCACGCTCACACACCATAACGGCCGTGGAGAAGGTGAGGCTGTCCTTCTCCACACGCCGAAGGTTCATCTCTTCCAGCAGCGCCAGCACCACGTCCCAAGGGCATCCGCCCAGGAGGGCGTTGAAACCGGCCGTCCCAACTTGCCGCTGCTCAAAGGACCCCAGCATCCCCAGGGCCACCTGCCACTGGCGTGCCTCGCAGCACGCGGACAGCGCCGCACTCACGGTGATGGAATCCGCACGGCCTCTTGGATATGCTGATCTTTATTATCCCTGAAAAAAGAATGAAACAGCTCCTGGAGGATGAACCAACTGGGGGAAAAATCAACAGCCAAACCCAAACCAACCTCAAATGAAACTCAAATCAACCAACCCAAAATTCAAGTGCCTTGGAGGCTTCCCAGCAGTTCCAATGATTTCTCCCATGCCAGGCCCACACCGCAGGCGCTGATCAATGCGTTGTACATGGAGGTGTCGCAGGCCACCTGCGTGTCGCGGGCTTGATCGAAGAGCTCCAAAGCTTGCAGCCACTGGGAGGCGCGACCGCAGATGGAAACCAAGGCAGTATAGACCTAGTGACGTTTGCCGAAATAGGATATTGATGGGATATCATGGGGATATAATGGGGGATTAGCATGGGTCAAACGGCTAACCCATATGGCAAACTGGGATGTTTTATTATGAAGTAACAATGTCTAGTTGACATCGTTTTCATCCTAAGATTCCTTGCCTGGGATAGTACTGTATCAGTATGGATTAGGATTAGGAAATCTGACATGTTGACCGTATCAAGTGGAGTCCAGAAAATGTCAAGCAACTAAAAGTGATAAAACGAATTGTGAATCTGTCTGAGCCAAATACTGGGCCGCATGATTTACGGTGGAGATATTATGTGCATGAAATGTGTATATATATATATATATATGTATATATAATATATATATATATATATGTATCTATGTATCTGTGTGTGTGCGTGTGTGCCAGCAAGCCCATGACAATTATGATTTTATCTTTCACTCACTTCGAACCCCGGCTGTTGGGGAGCCGCAAATCTCCAACCTGGCAATCCGCTTGCACCGCCGTGCCCTGCAACTCCTGAAGCAAAGCCATGGCCAGCTCCCACTGTTGATCCAGGCCTGGTGCGGGCCACAGCCATGACATCCCTGGAAGTTGACCGCAAAATTCAAGTTAGCCATCAAAAATTACTTATATAATTAGGGATTTAACTTTTAACCATCAAGAAATAGGATTTAAATGATTTGCCCAACAAAAATGGTGGTATACTGGAACTACATTCAACATAAAATCAGGATCCCTCTGGTAATTTCACAGTTTGCTATGGTAAATTGTCATTTTTAAGAGGTGCAGGAAATCATCTATAAATGGTCCATGTTCCATAGCTATGTTGCATTAGCGGAGGGTACCCGTAAATGTCACCTTTGGGGAATTGCTCAACAAACAAAAAGGTATTCGCCAGGAGGACACAAAACAAGGTAACTTCTGAACAAGTCCGTGATTACTACGTGATGTTTCCTGCCGATGCTGGTGATTACCAGGATGTTTCCCTACAACATCGAACCCCAGCAATTGGTTCAGGGCCCGACTGTTCTCACCCCTGCCTGACAGTGCTGTGGTATACGTGATCTCATCCTTGACCAGTCGGGCCTCGGACATGTCGTTCATCAACTGCAAGGCCCAGAGCCACCTGATGCTTGGTGGCCGGGCCATGAAAATATGGCAGTTGGCGTCATCCCCCGATTTTTGAGGGGGTAAAATATGTGTTGGAAATATCAGTCAGTTGGGTCTTTTCAATTTCTGATATTTCTGGATCACCATTCGACTTTGAAGATCGATGAAAAATGAATTGCAAACTGGAAAAAGATTGTAAAAACAACAACAACTCATCAAAACATCTTTGAAAAATGGTTTTGTTGAAACCACCAAGGCACTGCTTGGCACCCTGACAGCCCCGCATCGCCGCGTTGTACGTCACCAGGTCCGGCCGCACCTGGAGGCCGCGCATGGTCTCTGCGACCAGCTCAAGGCCCAGCTGCCATCGGTCGCAGGCAGTGATGAGACAGTTGAAGGTCAAGGTGTCAGGCAGCAGCTCGCAACCTGCAACTGGCTCCGGTGGAAATATGGGATCTAGCTATAAAATGGTGATTTCCTGCGGAGCTAGCCATTAAAAATGGGTCTATCCATCCGCTAATATTGAAGAAGTTTGGGAAAACAAAACAAAAATAGATGAAGAATGGTGATAATTATAATCCATGCAATGGGTTTATTTACTGGGAATCAAATCCCCAAAAAATGATAAAAAGTGGGGTCAGGATGGATAAAAGTGGGATCATACATACGAGCAGTGTACACATACCAAATGGTGTCGACGCAGCAGCTCGCAACCTTTGCCTACCCCGGATTGATTTGCAAAGGGGACTGTGCCCCATTACGGCCCGATAATATCAAGGAGCTGCTGGAGCTTCACCATCCCTGGCCCCAGAACCCCTGCGAGCTCAACATAGCATTCGTAAACATTTTGGACCCAGCAAATTGGTAGAGACTGGCCAGTCATCTCTGGGTGTTGCCCACATCAAACATGATTGAACTAACATGAACTAACCATGAAAGACATTAAAGTCTAAAGTTCCCATGTGCTCCTGCAAGCAACTTCCAGCCCATCCCATCTCCCACCTCTAAGCATCTCCAAAAACCGCAAGGCCTCCACCCAGCGCTTGGCCCGCGCGCAGGCGTTGATGGCGCTGTTGTAGACCACCGTGTCTGTCTGCACCTCCTGTCGCGCCATGGCCGCCACCAGCTGGACGGCCACCGGCCAGGCGTGAGCGCGGCCGCAAGCGTTGAGGACGGTGCTGTAGTGGAAGGCGCTGATGTCGCACTGCTGCCTGAAAGAGCCCGGGGCAGGCCATCCAAATAATAAAGATCAAAAAAAATTAGAAAAGGTACGGCTGTTATCCTCTGGAAATCAATTTGAAAGTTTGCTATGGAAATCACCATTGTTCACATGCAAATCATCGCACTAAAAGCACCATTTTTGCTACGGATCCTATCTGCCACTTCGTTGGGTCCAAGTGGCCGCTCCCAGGTCGCCAGCAGCTTCTGCGCCACCAGATGTTTGCCTGGCAGACGCGCCAGGCCTTTGAGGACTTGATTCGCTGTCCTGGGATGGGGATGGACCATGAAGTCATACCACACAGGTACGTACAGTCCATAATAGTCCATAGATAAATGGAGCATAGAATAGATGCACGCAAATCTGCATGCATCTGTGAGTATGATGATAGGTTGATGAGATTAGAGAAGCGTAGGGTAGGGTAGAGCAGAGTACAGTAGATTGATTTGATTGTTTTGATTGGTAGATAGAAAGAGAGGGAAAGACAAAGAGAATCTCTCCATACACCTCTTACTGGGTTCAACCAAATTAGTGTGAGATGCTTACGCCGTAGTTAGCACGCCTCCAACCAGTTCGTGCGGTATACCTTTGCAAATGTGGATTTGGTCAGACAGTAGCAGCCAAGTCTTCAAGCAGCTTCAACGCGATCCTTTTTGCCAGAGATTCACGCGGCGAGATGCATTATGATGCATTATGATGCATTCAAACCTCATGACTTTCCAATTCGGCCTCAGGGTCATTCAGAAGTCCGTTTCGTCCACGTTGTCGGCTTCGTCCAGCTCGTCGGCTTCGTCCGTCATGAGCTCCTTGGGCTCTTCGCTGCTCTGCTCCCCAGATCCTCTTCCTCTTCCTCAGGGTCCTCAAGCTCGGCCTCCTCCTGCCAGCTCCGCCAGTCCTCGTAGCTCGGAAAAATGCCGTAGCCCAGAAAGCTGCCGACGACGTCCTCGGTGCAGTAATGGGGGTAGGCCTCGTATAAGGCCTGGCGGTAGTCCTCTGGGATGAGATAGGGGCCGACTGCTGGACGTGGAGCGGCGGGATGCACTGCAGGTCCTCGTCCTTGCACCAGTCGTGGAGCTCGCAGTAGCCGGTGGAGGGCACGGCGATGGCGGGACGGGAGAGACGCGAGGAGCGGGAGCTTGATTTTCAACAAGTGACTTGGGATTGAGAATCTCGAACCACCAAGGAGCATGGGTCAGAGTTTGTGAGGCACTAGGGCCCACAGAGTTTGGTCATTTGTGTCTTTCAGCATGCAACTGTGGACTGATACCCATCCGGCCAGTGATTTCCGCAAAAAAAAGAGCCACGAAATTATGCCCTTTCTTTTATATACGTACCTATATATATACTATGTAAAGTATGTATAGATATAGATATAGATATAGATATAGATATAGATATAGATATAGATATAGATGCACTCAACTATGGAATCGGGTGCTTTATCTTGCACACTGCTTCTTTTCTTGTTTATATTTTCCTTCCCCTTCTCGGCCTCCAACTTGGATGATTGGCCTGTTGTGAGTCACAAGTAGGATTTCTACCGTTCCGTCTGTGAGACGATTTCCTTCTGCAATACGGGGTGCTTGCCACCTTCATCTATGGAAGCCCTTCCCCAACAGCCACCAAACGGTTGTTGCGCCAAGCCACTTTGCATCTGGAACTTCCAGGCCCTTCAGGGCTTCATCAATGCCATCCTCGCTGCAGTGAACCAGCTGGCTGAAGCCGGGCAGTCGCGCCATGCGAGGGCCACATTGGCGCGAGTTGAGCGCGCGAGAAGGCGCGAGACGCAAAAAATGGGAAACCCAAGAGTTTTGTGACACACGAGGTCACTCGGTCACTGGGTTGAGGGGGGAGAAAAAAAATGAATCTGCCCTTGTGATCCCACCACAGAATCGTCCCCAACTTCTATTTTCCCGGTCATTTGCGCAGTGGGAGTTGGTTCTGTCCTGCTCTGAGCCATTAATCTTGACTGCACCCAGAACACGGTGGATGGTGGCCATTTCTGGTCCCAAAACTTGCAAGGGACAAATAAGCAAAACTCATTGACCTCCCACAAATTCCCATCGCAGCTTTCACATGTGCCTTATACCCCCGAAAGCATGCCATAGTCATCAAGACATACCCCCTTGCCCCAGCAGCTTGTAGGTGGCTTCCACTAAAAGGCCAGGAACTTGGACGGTTCCATCTTAGTGAACTCTACTCATGTGATGCTAATAATATATCCTGATTTCTTCCAAGGTCGCCCCTTTCAGTCTTGGATAATCATCCCAAATTTTCAAATAGTGGATCGAAGTCGCAGTCATCACATGTCACAACCCAGATTTCTGTCACCCTGGACTCATTGGCTTCGTTTAGGCTCTGTTTAGGCTCTCAACTCCCGAAGATGGAATGGGATGGTCACCCCCTTACTGTTGTTGATCTCCCCATTTCGGGCAGCCTGGTGTTACTCTGATCCAGGGATATGTCAACCTCTGGGAGCGCCAGAACCAATCCCCTTGTTGGTTTGTTACATGGATTGTGCCTGCTTAGCCAGTCTCGAAGTCCTGAGGTTGTTCCATTTGTAGCACCCAACCAGATTGTTTTTTTTGCGGCAGCTTGGCTGGTTCAAACATGGCAGATAGGCCAGATAGGCATCTGAATGGAAAAAGAATTATCTATGAATGGCTCATTCTCCATACCCATGTTGGGTTCCTGGAGGGCGTGCGCGTTTTTTCTCCCAAGCTCCCGGCCAAAACAATCCAAAACATCCGTTGCCCCACCTGCTGACTGAGGTCGGCGAGAAGAAAGTTGAAGTCCAGACCTGGCGATTCCGTGGCGGACTCAACCGGAAACAGGTTGCATGTCCAAAATTTGGGTGGTCACGAACAAATATACTCTCATATCATCTCATATCCGTCAAAAACCGGAGAGAACCAGCAAAAGTAATTACGCATATTTACTGACTGAGTGGAAGTTGAATGTAGCCATACCTGGATTTTGACTTCACCTTGTCCATAGCTCGGAACGCTTGGCTTGTTTGCTGATGGATGTTGATAGATTTGCTTTGTCCATGACATCCCCCAGCATGCATTGAGCCCCAATTCCCCCACCAATCGTGGGGTAACATCTAGCTACATCCACATTGTTGTGGTGCCCCCAATGCTCGCCCATGCCATTCAGACACGCTTCCCAACATGTTTCCACTATAATACATCAGCCAAAGAGTTTGCAATTTTTTGTGTGAGTGAACCACTATTTTTATCACCAAAAAGAGTGATGTTTGACACCCAGGTCCATGCAGAAATCGCACCTTGCTTCTCCCCCACAGCGTGGATGATGTCCAACTGCTGCACCATCTTCTCCTGTCCCAAGCCCAAAGGGTGGGGAGATTGTCCAGGGCGTCCCATGTAGGAAACCATCGGTACATGGGGAAACTAATGGGGATATGATAGAACCAAGAACATGGGGATAAGGGGATACCATGGGACACTTAGCCAACTTGATATGATATTTAGGGTGTCTGGAAATATGGGATGCCTCGAAATGGCCATTCGAGTTGCTAACATGAATACAGGTGGGGTAATAATGATTCATCATGGAATTTTGGGTATCCTATTTTCAGACGAACCCAAATTGAAACATCAGCCTCAGGGATGGATGTTGCTGTTAGCGATATTTTTTTCGTGAGTTGCTGATGAAAGGATTGGGACGTTTCACCAGCCGTGTAAAAACACCCGGGCACCTTCAGGTCAGCATGGGATGCCGCCATCAGGAAGTCAAAGTCAGTTCGAAATAAATGAGCAAAATCCCCGTTAACAGAAAATAAACCCGAGTTTCAATCCAAAACTAGAAGGAATGGTTCTTGCCAAGTTTTCAAGACATCAGTGCAGGGAAATGTTCATCAATCCTTTCGGCTGTTTAGGGGGGCATGTGGGTGTGACATGGTATGACTGAACTCTATGAAACAATTCGGCATACTGCACGCTATCACAACATGCATTGGCATCAACTGCAGCTGCTTGAGACTGGCCTGCCCCCAAATGTCTAAAAAAATGTCTGTTGGGACCATAGGGGGTTTTGAGGATATCAAGGGATGGAACATTGCTATTTAGATATGTTTGCGATTGTTCAGGAACTATTGGCAAGCTGTCCTTGAAGGATATCCCATAGAATTGATGATCATGCTGACCTAATTAATCATCTCTCACACCTGGAACGGCCGCATTTTGATGCCAAGAGGCTGTGGCTTGAGGATACCTGTGCTCAAGAGAAACCAACGCGCGAAACGACAGAAACAGGTCGTTTGCCAATCCCCTTCCAACTTTAACTTTTGGATGTTTGACGCGTGCTAAATCGTAAGAAGACCCCTTGCTAAACCGTGCTAAACCGTGCCGAGGTGCCAGCCGGGCGGCCGCTTGCCGGAGTAGGGCCGGTCCTTGGGATCCAACCCCAACTCCTGCCGCTTGGTCCTGGCTGAGCCCATGGCGATGCAAGAAACTCCAGGTATATGTTGGAAATTGTGGGAATGAAGTTGACTTTTAATCCAGGAAAATTGGATAAAATTGACATATCACTAGCATAGACCAAGCTTTGCAACCCAACAGCAAGTTCCAGGGTTCCAGGAAACCGTTCCGGTTTTAGGGCCGACAACAAGCGGCGCACCACTCCCAGACCCGGAGATTGAAACCACTGCTGTCGGGAACATGTGGGTGTGCCATCAGGAATCGATGGGTACTTGAGAAACTCTCTCTCACTATCCCCATTTTCAAGAGTTCTTCTTCAGTAATGGATCAGGCACCCAAGGTTGGAAAATTCATACCAGGCACGGCAAAGTTATTGCTGGTCTCCTACCGATTTGTTGCTAGCCCAACAGGGATGGCGGAGGAACTGCCCTTCTCGGCACACTGTCCATCGCCAACAGTTTCCCGCACCCCTGAAACTGACATGGACTCAGAAGTGTTGGAAAATGGTTCTCCTCTTTGAAACCCTAATGATGGCATTTTTTTTGGGTTTCGCCGCTTCGCGACTGAGCCAACATCGGATTCGGAATTATCATCTCCAAATCAAGTTTCCTGGAAAAACCCTGTAGTTTTTTTGCATATTATAAGACCATGCAAAACCCATGCATCCAGTCCTGAAAAGAGCCTCAGTGAACTTGGTGCACGCTCGGCGTCCGCCTCAAGTGTAGGTATGGTGCTTTGAGCTGCAAGCAGTGAGGTCATGAGGTTCATGAGGATAAGATGATCAACCCCCAAGCAGGTCACAGTTGAAGGTTGAGACTTTTGACTTCCAAGTTTTTCACAGTGTGTGTGTGTGTGTGTGCTGTATCTTTGCTGGCAGGCATTCAACACATTCATTTTGCACCTGTCTGCATCAGTACTGACCGCAGGGGGTTGCCACCTTTCCCCGCGCCTGAGGCCCTTTGGTCAGGCTTGATCGCAGCTTTGCGCAGGGCAGCCACGAGCTGTGGATGGTCGTCCTGAGGACATCAACACTATGAGCTGGGATGGAGGTACCTACAATGATGGGCCACCTGCCAAACATTTTCACAGGGATTGAAAACTCCGCAGGATCAAGCATTTGCATGGTTTGCCCTTTGGAATTCTAATGTGGCAAGCCCAGACCACCATTGAAATAGGAAAATCATTTGCCTTCTGCCAGACAGCCATGCGTGGTTATCCAAGTGATCTTAAGTCAGCGATTCCTGGGGTTAGCCATCAGTCTATAATCTATATCACGGGGAAAGACTGACCATGTTGCTGGGATGTACATCCAAGAAGGAACCACCTTTACTGTCTGCATTCATCCATTGATCTATCCGTCTTCCTTCCAAGTTACAGAGCTGGAACTCCAAGTACTGTACGTCGAGGGGCTTCAAGAACCAGGGGTGAATGGGGTTACAGTATAAATTCCCCAATCGCTAGGCGGTGAAATAAGCCTAGCATGCCTGTCCATAATGTGGAAGCAGGACTTGCCATTGCATCCGTAGAGCACAAACTTCCAAATCACCCAATAGAAATCGGAAATCGTGCAGCTGTGGCACCTCCAAGAGAAAATCATTGCCTTGGCTGCAAGTTCTGACCATTTGGATCCATTTGGGCTATTGTTTCCGGGTTGGATCCACACAAACCACGGGCCTGCTGTGGGAGTGAGGTAAGGGCTGGAAATCAACGATGAAACAGGTGCTTCCGCTTCTTGCAAAGCTGGAGTTCTTCGGTGTTCTGACTGAAATGCGAGACCTTCCTACTGCGATTTGGCCAGAGCCCTCATATCGCTGAGATATTGTTGGCCCACCAGGCTCCAAATGACCGGGTTCACCCCGAACCACTTCCAGACAGCAGGTTTCTTCGCTGGTTCCTGCATTTTTGAATGGTCACTAAATGGGGTTTCCCATTTGTCTGTTCCACATTGACATTATAATGCACATTGGTATTAGCAATCCAGAGCGGAGAGGAGACACAAATGTCTTTTTTAAAAAAATGTAAAATTATCTATGCTTGTTCTAAGCACCCCATGGCTCCCACATTGTAGTCAAATTAATGGAAAATTATGAGATTCTACCATCAACAAATGGGATGTTGTACTTAAAATGGAATTATCTTGTTGATGATTAACTATCCTTCTTCTATCTCCAATCCACATGAAATAAGCACTATAAATATAATCCCATTATCATCCATAGTTGATCTAGAAATATCTAGAAACCATATATAATCAACATAATCCCATTTAAAATCCACTTAATGCCACTTTGCAAAGCGCAGCTCAGCAACAAGAGCCTCGAGGCATTCGGCCAGCACAGGCAGTGAGCACCTGGGTACTCAGTTGAGACGTGTGAAGCGAATGGGGGAGTGGCCCATGAGCTAATAGCGGAAGGGTTTTACAAGTTAGTTAGTTTAGAATTCCAATGTGAAGCTGGATTGATGGTATATTGATATATCTTGGTTGATGGGGTTTATAAACCAACTGATAACTGGGACGGGCCACCTTGTACCAGGGGGAGTTGGTAGAAAAATAATGATGTAACCAGCAACAACAGGGGATACTGGGAACTTACCGTGGGTGATTGTATGGATTTACCCCATTTTTGGGGGATCCCAATTCACTAATAGATCCAGAGTATCCAGTAGCCCCGGGGAGGGATCATGATTATATCCAGAGATGTCTCAGTTATAACAGGGATGCAGCCCCGTTTGCATCCATTCATGAATAATTAGTGCAGGGATCGTCCAGCGAAAACCAAGGACTGAACGTCCCGGTCCACGATTGATCACTGATAGGGCTGCCCGGGCTTTCCATGATTGATGATAGTGTCCAAATGAAATGATTGACATTGTCATCATTGCCATGACCAACATTATCAAAATCACAGGTTTGTTCTTGCGTTTGTAGTGTGTGACAAACCCGATAGTTCAGCAACCCCAAGTCCCTTTGGGGCGCGACATAAACCTTGAAACCATTGGCCCCAAAAAAATCGAGGTTAGTATTCCGCAGTATTCTATGCAATGTGGTCAACCAAAGAATAGCCCGAAAAGGTCCATTTTTTTGGGGTGATGCCGGTAACCCAACATTGAACCATCCGCCAGTCTACAAATTTCATACCCTTAGTGAGCAATATGGTACCATAGCATACCCCAAAAAAAATCCACAAAGAAAACCGTTTGGCTTTATCACACATCCAAACATTGCAAATGTAATTTGGATCATTTGGAAAATACACATTGCACACATTATTGGATACAAAAAAACTATTGGATCCCCTTGGGGATGGTATCAAAATGGATCAAATCCATAGGAAAAATACCGTCCCCTTGCGGGGATCCCATCGCACCTGGCCAGCCCCATCGGCACCTCGAAGATGCGCTCGGCGGCCGCTTGCCCGCCCGCGTCGTCGCGCACCATGACGATGTAGACCTGGGACCCAGCCAGCGGGGGGGTAACTGCGTGAATTGGTGGTTGCTGTGACTCATTTGGATGGGTTACCCGTCATTGATCAACAGAACGGCTTGGATTCCATCAATTTGACCTACTGAAACTCCAAAATTTGGTGGGTAAAACCAAAGAATTGATCGTGAAGAACCACAGGTACTGTTGGAAAAGAATGATTTGTTTAATAAGGGGATGTGAATCGCAAGACAACACAGACCTTCTGTGGTCAAAAATGAGGCCAACCAAATCAACGCACCAACCAAATCAAGATTTAGTCAGACATGAAGCATGCAAATTGGCACAGGAACTGTTGAAAAATGTTGAAAGCGATGATGCAACCAGCCGAATGTGTTTTTTCATCAGGTTGAAACTTGGCGCGAAGGAGAGACATTGTGGCTAGTGCCTGCCACCCATCCCCCATGGCGAGGTCAAACTTGCGGCACCACAAAACTGGACCTAAAAATTGAGTTTTCGTTTCCCTTAAACCGTCCATTTAGGGGGTCAATTGAATTTCAATTCAACCCATATTCTTGATCATAGATGTTTATATGATATGCAAATATAGATGTATGGGTATATATATATATATATAATATGTACGTACGTGTGTGTGTGTGTGTGCATGTGTGTGTATATGCCTTATACACAGGATGTCATTCCCATTCTATCCCCATAAAACAGCTGGCTTTACACTCACAACATCGGCCATGCCACGCGAGGCCGGCTTTGTGGGAGGCCCCAATCCTGGGACATTCCCAAGCGATGCAACGGCACCGGGTGCGGTTGGGATGTGGGTCATGGGGCTCCTTTGCATCCCTTGGTGCCTCCGGCGTCATCAAACATGGCTAGCTTGGAAAATCCCCTATCAACAGAGGTTTTCATGGGACAGTCATCTAGAAATTTGTGATTTTCCATTGCCACGTTTGATTGCCCGAGGGTATCCAAGAGATGATAATAAGTGATAGATGACATGCTAGGGACTAAGAATGTATGGATCGTAACAGGTTATGTATCGTCCATGATCCATAATAGACGATACCATAATTCAAAATGTTAATGGCTACATCATCTCTGATGGGTATATCGTTGGGATATGATTGGCATGTGACGAGCATCTAACTGATACACAGCTAATCAATATGGTACTTCAATTAATATCTAGGTAGTCCAACACAAATCCTGGATTTTCGGGCCGCAAAATTGATGTTCTCTCCAAAATAAATCAAGATGGAAAAGGAAAGGTCGGCCATAAGTCGACCATATCGGTGAACTCCTGAGATGACTATATATCTCATTTAGCAAGCATACGACCAGGTGGGAAATCCACCAGGTTTGCAAGACTGCGCACCTGTGGAAAGTGATGGTTATGCAAGACTAAGCACTCAACTTCCCTGAAGGTACTGGAGAAACGATCTTGAACTACAAGAAATGCGTTGGGAACATCATATTCATAGTGGAAACTGAAATTGTCTGAGGGGGTGCGGCTTAGCCCCCGGTAATTTCACAGTTTGCAATGGAAAATCGCCGGTTTTAATGGGCAAATCATCTATAAAGTCTATAAATCGCCATTTTGTAGGATAATGTTTTTCTGCCCCAGCGGCACAGCTGTAGAGTACGTCCCACCGAAGCCCATAGCCCTCGATCAGACCTTGGAAAGTGCAGCACTTAGCTTTACCATCTCCAAAAATGGAAGTTTAATGGTAGATTAAGATGGTTTTATAATATGATTTAATAGGGATAATAATAGGACAATAACAATAGGATACTAATGGATTTACCCTCTGGATCACTCTGGAATATGATTTAACATTGCTATAGAAAATTGCCCCATGTTGCAAATGACTACCTTTCAAAAATAGTGGTTTTCTATAGCCACATTATATTGTGAGAGGGCAACAACCAACGTTTTTTGGGTTAACCATCCTCAAGAAGTAACATGGCTGCCAGATCTCCGAACTGAATGGGCATTTAAATAGATAAATCATCTATGAATGGGAAAATGTTCCAAATTAACATAGACCCTGCGAGTTTTGGGGGTCGGAAGACTGCATTCCTCTAAACTCGAAACATGATGAAACATGTGCTACTCTCGGGGTCTATGTTAGTTGGGGGGGTGGTAAAAACATGTAAAAACAAACATGGTTTGGGATATTTATCAGATATATAATCATGAAATTATGAACCACCGATAAGAAACAAACACGAAGAGTAAGCAGAAAATGCTGGAAACCAACCACCAGTAGTCAAACCAATGCTTTTACATAGCTTTACTAACCAAGACCAAAAACGTAGATTTTGATTGGTCCGAAAATATGGGAAACATTGCATGGTTGATCAGCATTGTCCCTATTAACATCGCCATGTTCGGGGCGTACGCTAGTTCGGATATTCCATTAATGATTCAACTGGACACAGCAAAATTTTCTACCTTGGCCTTGCCCCGAATGGCAACATGGAAACCCAAAACTCGCCGTTTCCAGCAACAAAACCAACTTGGGTTCCATGGTTTCAGGAGGGTAACAAGATGTTCTCAGAAAAAGCTCCCAACGTACATTCCCAAAAAGATACAGGCAGGCGGAATCGGACTAGATTAAAAAAAAACACAAGGATCAACCTACATCAGCACCCCCAGGTTGATCGGCATTTTCTGGATTTTTCCGATTGCCAGACATAACATACACAGCAATGAAGATCGAAAACGCAGAAGCACCACAATTTGGATCACAATTCAAAGAATCCAAGAAGCTGAGGCCCCAATCCGCATTGGGCGCCGTCCCTTGGTAGCAATCCTCGGGATTTTCCTCAGGGATCACAACAGAAGGCTTGAGGCTCCATGACATCCCCCCAAAACCAAGGCCGACATACCCACTGCAAAATGGGGATTTAAAGGGAGATTATGAAATTTAATTCAAGGGCTAGATAAGGGATGTACATGATGCACCCCAATTGGCAATATTAGATTTGTAGAAAAACGATGGAAAATGAGAATTGAGCAGTAGTTTCAGGGGCACCCTAGTTCTAAACAAACCCACGTGTTATCTTGGAAAACTATGCTGAACCCCTTTCAGGCATGCCTTTTAAGATCTCTTTATATATCATCAAACATACCAAACGGTTTCACATCTCCAATCTCTCCCAGAAGTTCCGGGAATGTCATCGCCCTCCCGCTTTACCTTCAGCCACGCTGCTGGATTCTTCCCACGCAGGATGAAATCGATGGGCGGGTGGTCCGTCTCAGGGTTGGGCGCCAGCAGCCCCCGGACCTCAGCAGCTCACTGGACACATCCTTTGGGCTGTAGACATGTCATGTCACTTTTCATGGAATCTATGGCATTTTTTGTCTGAATCCTTTTTCGGCTGCTTAGTAGCTATGCTCCAGAGGGCAAGGGGATCATCTGCGCACGCAGATTTAGATCACATGTACACGCAGGCCATTCCCATGTCCGTTTGGATCACATGTACACGCCAACTGCCCGGANTCACATGTACACGCAGGCCATTCCCATGTCCGTTTGGATCACATGTACACGCCAACTGCCCGGAAACCAAAATTCACCCTCGGATCTAGATCACATGTACACGCCAGTGTCCCGTGAGCCACTTTTTCAACCTCGAATCTGGATCACATGTACACACAGATGCCTTCCNAAATTCACCCTCGGATCTAGATCACATGTACACGCCAGTGTCCCGTGAGCCACTTTTTCAACCTCGAATCTGGATCACATGTACACACAGATGCCTTCCACCTTTGATCTGGATCACATGTACACGCCCAGAAAAAAAGACATCCCTAATTTGGATCACATGTACACGCAGACTTTTTGTGATTTGTGGGGGGGGTTGCACTTGAGAAGAGCCACGACACCTTTAGGGTTTATCTCTTGTTGCACTTGACATAAGAAGAGACACGACACCTTTAGGGTTTATCTGTTGTTGCAATTAAGATAAGAAGAGCCACGACACCTTTAGGGTTTATCTCTTGTTGCTGTTAAGATAAGAACAGCAACGACACCTTTAGGGTTTATCTCTTGTTGCAATTAAGATAAGAAGAGCCACGACACCTTTAGGGTTTATCTGTTGTTGAACTTGAGATAAGAAGAACCACGACACCTTTAGGGTTTATCTGTTGTTGCACGTGAGATAAGAAGAGCCACGACACCTTTAGGGTTTATCTGTTGTTGCACTTAAGATAGGAAGAGCCGTGACACCTTTAGGGTTTATCTCTTGTTGCACTTAAGATAAGAAGAGCCACGACACCTTTAGGGTTTATCTCTTGTTGCACTTGAGATAAGAAGAGCCACGACAACTTTAGGGTTTATCTCTTGTCACACTTGAGAAAAGAAGAGCCACGACACCTTTAGGGTTTATCTCTTGTTGCAATTAAGATAAGAAGAGGCACGACACCTTTAGGGTTTATCTCTTGTTGCAATTAGAGATAAGAAGAGCCACGACAACTTTAGGGTTTATCTCTTGTTGCTGTTAAGATAAGAACAGCAACGACACCTTTAGGGTTTATCTCTTGCTGCGCTTAAGAAGAGACACGACACTTCTAGGGTTTATCTGTTGTTGCAATTAAGAAAAGAAGAGCCACGACACCTTTAGGGTTTATCTGTTGTTGAACTTGAGATAAGAAGAGACACGACGCCTTTAGTGTTTATCTGTTGTTGCACTTGAGATAAGGAGAGACACGACGCCTTTAGTGTTTATCTGTTGTTGCACTTGAGATAAGGAGAGCCACGACACCTTTAGGGTTTATCTCTTGTTGCACTTGAGATAAGAAGAGCCACGACACCTTTAGGGTTTATCTCTTGCTGCAATTAGAGATAAGAAGAGCCACGACAACTTTAGGGTTTATCTCTTGTCACACTTGAGAAAAGAAGAGCCACGACACCTTTAGCGTTTATCTCTTGTTGCACTTAAGATAAGAAGAGCCACGACACCTTTAGGGTTTATCTCTTGCTGCACCCACGACACCTTTTGGGTTTATCTCCTCTTGANTATCTCTTGTTGCACTTAAGATAAGAAGAGCCACGACACCTTTAGGGTTTATCTCTTGCTGCACCCACGACACCTTTTGGGTTTATCTCCTCTTGACCAGACAGAATCAAACCAAACCAAACAGAAAATCACTCAAACTAAAGCTACAACGTCGCGAAAAACCACGCATAGCGCTGACGCTACAAGTTAAACTGAAACTGACGCCAGGAAACTGAACGCTACCATTGAGATAGATATATAGATAGATAGATGGATAGATAGATAGATAGATAGACAGATAGACCGTACAACCAGAAAGCCTTTCGGCTAGCGCTCCGCGTGTACATACGATCGGTTTTTCTAAGGTCTCCGTACATTGAAAATGCATACCCTTCCACGGAAAGTATGCGATTCCTCCCCGCCCNTTCTAAGGTCTCCGTACATTGAAAATGCATACCCTTCCACGGAAAGTATGCGATTCCTCCCCGCCCCGCGTGTACATACGATCCATTTCGCAAAAGTCTGGGCACGCGTCCGCGTGTACATACGATCCAAATTTCGCGTGTACAGACGATGACCTTACCCTCCAGAGTCATCAAACCGAAAACTTGTCGTGCGTTCGTTACAAGACTTGCTGGCCAACCAAACCAGCTTTCATATGTCAGAAAAGCGTACTTTTTGAGGTAAAATCTCTCCAGCCGTCAGCTGCCATCCAGCTGTTGTCTTTCTATCATGTCTTCAAGCGACGTTCTCAAGGATCACCAGCCGCGGCCGTCGTTCAGCAATGAACTTTCCTACAGGCAAGGCCAAGGCCATAGCCCTTTTTTGGCATCAAAATGTGTGGCTCTCTTTCTCTATGTGTGGCTAGGCTTGGGTTAAAATCTGATGACGCGCAAGTGAGCAGAAAATACTGGTAAAAGAATGTTTCTGATCTCAACCTCCTTCAATGAGCACCAGGGTTTTTGCTGCAAAATGGTTTTATCACCAGCCTATGATGGGGAATATGCCGAGCTCATGGCTGTCAGCCAAGAGGCTCATCTCAAAGAAGGGCACTGCAGCGGGCTCGGTGAAGCAGTTCCGCTTGAAGCGCTTGGGATTGCAGAAGGAGTACCTAGCAGCGAGGCAAGAGGCCGAGATCGTCGTCTGGGCGTGAAACTGGTCGGGGTCTTGGAGATCCATAACTTTTCAAAAAGGAACTGACTACAATATGCCTACACATCTCTAAATGTATAATATACGGTGATAGTTATTTTCAAAAGGACTTGACTGGTTGGACCTTCTGGAAAGGTCACAGCTTGTATGCAAATCAAGAGTGGCCGCTCGTGGAGAATAGCCTTGGGCAAGTCACCTTCTATTTATTATTTATCTAACTGATGCGATATGTCAAGTAATACCTTGAATACGAGGGTGAGCGACCTACCTGACCATGGGGTGATGTTCCAATTTCACCTCAAACTGCAGATTCAACTGCCCCAGCAATTAGGCGCGGAGCTTTGGGTGGCACAATCCCACTTTCAAGTCTTTCTTGGCCATTTCAGTTACAAGCCCCCACCCAAGTGCAGGTGGGGCCCAAGATCCCCAATAGCTAGTGGTGCCAGACTCGGAGTCGACTCAGGTTATCATTAATAATCATCACAGGTTTCCAAGTGAAGTTCGTAGTTCTCCCATCACTTGCGCCAACTTTTGGTGCTTCCCTTGCCATACAGCCATGGCGCGGAGTGCAGGGAAATCCTCCCACGAAAATGTCCACCTCGCCCTGAGGGACACCACAATGCCCTCCGTGCCGCGCGCAGCGACCGCCACCTGGGTCTGCCATGACCAATGGCAAGGAATCCACAAGAAGAAACCGGGGGATATCACCAACAAAAATTGGAAGAACTATCTTCACCAATCATCAGCAGAAATGGCTACAACATGGTTGTGACATGGTCATAACATGGTTCTAAACCAACCCCAGTTTGTGGTTCATTATTGGGCATACCCCTACTTTGGAGAAGTTGACAAATGTCCCACATGGTTGAGACTTGGGGGGGATCACGCATTGTGGATCCCACATTAACTCAGTCTCAGTTTTTGGACTTCCCAGGGTTTCCAACCACTAACTAGGAGGGTCAACAACCAGGCATATCAACCAGCTACCACAACTGGGATGCACATCCACGTGGGATGATCATTCTGCCTCAACGGCTGGTTCAGCAACGCGGGTTTCAAAGCCACTTTATGCCTGGACTGATCCCAGTGATGAGATTTATGAGAAGCAGTGTGAATGGGATCACAAAATAGACTGAAATGAGTAACATTTTGCCTTTGGGCATCAAGCCGGGGGAGGGTCTGGGTTTGCACCTTCCATGATGTAGCACACATCCTCGAAGAGGTGCTGGCAAGCACCTCAGCTGCGTTGTCCAAAGCCGCAGACAGAGGCAACGAATGGCAAAATGGCAAGGCCCAACATGACGGGAACATAAAAACTGCGACGGTCGACAATGGCGAGAGAAGAACATCAAATAAACTCTTGGTTGGCTAACGAGTTTCCTCTTGGAATGATTCCTGGAGATGAGATCCATGTAAAATCTAAAGAAAAGCCGCACACAGCCGCATAGCCCCATGATTTTGGGGCCATCTTCAAGGATCCCGCCAATGTGCCTTTTTTGGTAATGACTCAAAGGCTTCTAGGTTCGGAGTTGCCACTTGAAGTTTGTCTACGCATCGCTTTCGCGACAACTCCGCATTCCGGTCTCCACAGCTTCAAATCCCATCGTGTTTTGTTGGGTTGTTGGAAGGATACATCTTCAATCTCAGTAGCCTTTGCTGTCTTTGCAATTCAGAAGAGAAACTCGTGGAAACCTGGCCATATCATCAGGTACCAAACCCAAATAATCCAAGTGATGTGTGGCTCCCTGCAGCTGAGGCGCAGTTCTTCAAGATAAAGCGCCGTGGGTTTTCGTTGATCTCCGAGCCCCACAGCTGCTCGAAGCCTGGGTTGCGGATGCACCCAGAAACGATGGCTTGTACAAATTCGGAATTTGTGAATTCTATGCTTTATGGTAGGTTGATGGCATTTAACCATCAACAATAAATGGGGATTTTATGCGATTGTGATGATGATATATGTCTTTTTTGAATGTGGTTTGAACAGGCAAATGAAATTGGAAAAAAAGTTTGTATGTACCTATAATGGTTTATCCCCAGAATTATTATGGTCCATGTAGTAGGCCCAATAGGAAACCATCCCCAATATCACCAGAAATAGGTCGTATACACCCTCCATAGTTGCAGGTTTATTATTGGGTTTACCACCTTAATAGCAATCATCATGACAGTGACCATGATAACAATCATTTATGGTAAGTAACAATCATAATAAGCATGATGATAGTTCTTTATAAACGAACAAACATGCATGGTGCTTACTAACAAATGATGATGGTGAATTGACTACAATTGATAATGGTTAATAACAATCATCATGATAATTCATGCGTAGTGCTTTGTTGATATCAAGTATTATGGTTATATTATAAAATAATATCATAAACACCGTCAATACTATAGACTATGGTTAGTAACAATGGAGAAACCATAATCATTATCAGTTGACTGATAATTTCAATTGCTAACAACAATCATGTTAATCATGTTTCAATAATCAAATGTTCAATTGCTAACTTAATATCTCAATGATATGATTCAGCCATATTTAACTCTTAGTTTACACAATTAGTTTAATCCCACGGATGGCATCTGATAGCTTTCCGGCTGAATTCACCCAACTCGTCCAGGCCTTCGTGGCCAACCAGTTGCTGCAGCGCGAAATGGGGCGCCTCCGCTCCCGAGCAGCCGGTGGCCAAACCTTGGGGCGTTGGATCAACAGCTTTTTTCGGGTTTCAACCAGCAAATTTTGGGGTTTAACACTGGCAAAATCTAGGGTTTAACTTGGATTTGGTGATTCAAACCAGAAAAAAAAACGGTTTCAACACCTGGCAAAAGTAGGGATTTTCACTAGCAACAAATAAGCTTCAAGAAAGATTCCGAATATAATGCGGCACAACTGCTTCTATCCTTTGATTGTTTCAGGCAACTTGTCATTTTGTCATTGGTTCCAGTCAAACCCATCCTTCATTGGTTCATCGGCTATTTGCTAATTGAAATCGACCAACTCTCAAGTGGATTGTAATGTGTGGCTGGAAACCCCCCGATTCGACTGGACATGCAAACACCAGGCGCAGGTTATTGGAATATATCGTCAGAAAACACCGCCCATACCCAAAAGCCATCTACATATCAGTGTGCCTCGAAATGCGTACAGTAATATGTATATATATGTGTGTGTGTGTGATATGCATATATATATATATATGTGTGTGTGTGTATATATGTATGTATAGTCTTTTTCTATGCATGTATGACATATACACACACATGTTGTACAACAACCCATCGCTAAAACCTTCCCACCCAAGCCACGCAGGGGCCGCTGGCGAAAGTCCAGCTGGACGCCCAGCAAGTCCTGCAGGCTGGGCTTCGGAAAATTCGGATTTCATGTTGGTTTTGCTGGTGGTTGAACGGTGCTTTAGCAGTGAATCTATTTCGAAACGAAGGGACAGTTCAAAGAAAATGGCAAGGTAATTTTGGGACATTTCAGGTGCTACCGGTGTCCAAATGAGTTCAAATGAATCCTCCTTGAAACCAAGTCTGGGAGTAAAACCGCAGGTGTTACTTCCTCAAAATGTGATCTTTCCTTTGAAGGAGGAGTAATTCGCAGTGAGACTCCCAAAAACGATAGAATTGGAATGTGGGTTTGAAATGGACGCCGATCTCCCGGATATCTTGGGCAACTGGGGTTACCATCTGACTGGTTGTATGAGTTGCATGACTTAGTGGATACCATTGGCTAACTGATGCTTCGGGTTGGCAGTTTAGAATCCCAGGATCTCCTCATGAAAAGCCCAGGATTGCAAACCGCCGATCCAAATCGCCAGCCAACTGTTGGATGACACTAGCCAGTTGCATCAAAATTCGACCCTCCAGATCAGAAACCGCCCTCCAAGCTCCACCGTTTTTTTCAGCTCACCACTCCACCAGAGCCATGTCACCCACGGTGATCTCGAAACGATCGGTGCCTTGAAACTCACAGAGGGCGTTCTGTCCGAAATACACGTCCTCCTGTCGCTTGGCCTCAGTGAAGAAGTCCTCACAGGTGGAGGCACCTGATTTTTGAACAAGGAGACTGGGAGGAAAAAAACGGGGGGTCTGAATTCCAGGGAAATTGTACGCAATTGTCCTATGTTATATGCCCACGAAGCTGCATGTTCGTTGAAGGCTAAGAACATTTGAAAACCCTATTCATAACTTCACCGCATTTTTTGCTCGTCAAATCCCCACTGTTGTCGATCAAAAAGATGGTTTCTCCCTTCTTTTGGTGGGTCTCATTTTTGAATGATTAAACCTCAAGGCCTATATATAATCCCCTGTTATGGTGGGTGAAAACCTCAGCTTTTGCTGGTTAAAATCTCTACCAAAAAAGACTCCACCAAAAAATGAGATCCAAGTCCATCGGATTTGCTAATCCCCCGGCTGCACAAAACCCCTCTGCTCCCCTGCTCCTTGTGCAGTGTGGCCTGCTCCTTCAGTCCCCGGGCAGCCCGGTGGCGACGCAGCGTCTCCGTCAACGCGCCGCCCGTCTGCTTCGTGCGCGTCCCGGTGGACGGGTCGATTCCCGGGATGCTGCAGCGGCTGCAAGGCTTCACCAATGGCAGGCGCAGGGAGCCGTCCTTGGAAGTTCAACCAGCCAAACTCAAAACAAACAAGCTGGATTCCACCAAGATTTACTGTAACCAAGAAAAAAATTGGATTCTCACCAGCCAGAAAAGTGGGATGAGACTTGATTAAACCAAGAAAAAGTAGTGGATTGAATCGAACGGAGCCCTTCCAACCACAAAATCTGCATACAAGAGCATGTTCAGGTATGTTGTAGCCAGCAAGAACGCGGATCTCACAGACGGACAACCAAACATATGGATTATATACCTGCATCTTCCTAAGTGCCAAAATTTATGTCTTTTTGGCGGAAACTGCTTTTTCAGAATAGGGACACTTTTTGAAAAAAAGGAAGCTTTTGATTTTCTACGTGGTTTGTTTGTTTGTCATGAGTTTCAGTGTCCCAGTTCGGCACCTCTTCTTTTTCTTACAACTATACACCAGGCAGAATTGNAGGCAGAATTGTGAGATCTGACAAGGACATTCTGGCAAGACCCACGTTACTCTGCAAATCAAATGTTTCCTCAAATGCAAGATGTTTGGTAAAAGCACTGCATAGTTTATCTAGCTTCCTGGTGGAAATCTGCTGAGATGCAGTTCATCCATGTTCATCCAACTATTTGATTTGACTAGAGACTTTGTTTTTTCTTTGAGTGGATAAGAGACAGTCACTACTCTATTTGAAAATAATCAGGGCTGCTCCTGAAGGAGTGTGGACAGCAGCCCGATGACATCTAAGAAAACACGCTTTTGCAGCGGCGTTTTTTCCCAGCCAAACGGCGTTTTTTGGCAGCGAAACAGCGTTTTTTTCCCGACCGCACGTGATCGCCGCAATTTATTCCCAAAGTATTGAGATATCGTTGCCTCTTGACAGTCAGTCAACACATGCCTTACGCAACCCATCCAAATTGTTTCGGTCTGAGCGTGTTGGTTGTGCCTGGTTTTACCCAGAGGTCACCGTTGANACCCATCCAAATTGTTTCGGTCTGAGCGTGTTGGTTGTGCCTGGTTTTACCCAGAGGTCACCGTTGATGTTGGACAGAAGTTACCGATGCCAAAGGAATGCTGATCACAGAAGCTTTTGATTGAACAAATGATGTCTTGATGCGAATGTTTGATTATCAGGCTTGGCTCAGCTCATGTGTAGGAGCCAGCGCAATCTGTATCACTACCTTTGCTTCCTCTCAAAC
>BGPT01000285.1:307438-328164 GCA_003297045.1 Symbiodinium sp. clade C Y103
TGTATCACTACCTTTGCTTCCTCTCAAACTTGTGCTTGCAACATTCAGGAAAGTGCCTTTTCACAGCTATCATGTCCGAGGCATGACCTACCTGAAAAAGACATTTTTCAGGTGCAAGGACACTTTAATTCCGAAAACACATAAATTTCTGTCTTTTTAAGTAGGGACAGAAATTTTAGCACTTAGGAAGGCGCAGGTANAAGGACACTTTAATTCCGAAAACACATAAATTTCTGTCTTTTTAAGTAGGGACAGAAATTTTAGCACTTAGGAAGGCGCAGGTATATATATATATATATCAACATAACCACGCACAAAAGTGCGCTGATCATGGACATAAGAATGGACCTACCAGGAGCTACCTGGTTTGTGCATGGATGACAACCAGCCTGAAAAGCAGCAAAAATGTTCCTTGATGCCAACCCAACCCGAACAGGATGAAGAAATACCCTTATCTAACTTTTTTGAATAGCGACGGAATGCCCAACCCCGACGGAATTCTACAAATATAGCATGAAATCTATCTCTACAAATCAATGGCCATGACAACAATAAGGGCCACATCACCAGATCCATCAAGCATCAGAGCTGCTGAGCACCAGCGCCTTCATTTCGTCCTCCTCGAAAGCCTTGCAGCCGTCCACGTGGATGTTGGGTCTGAAGCGATCAATGCCGATCTGTGGGCCACCGGCTCTCAGCACCTCAGACTGAAGGGGGGAGTGGACTTCTCGTGGTCAAAACAGGTCGTTGAACATGGGATTCATGGGCTATGGTGGCTATGGTCATCCCACCATCATGAATGGGATTCCTTATGATGGGTACATTGTCCCCCATGAATGGGGGATAATGCTCGCATGATCATCCCATTCTTATCGGAGAATAAACCGCGTTCTGACCATGACGCAGATGGATACAAAATCCAGGGCCTGGCATTTGGGGGATGCACTAGTTGAATCAACCATGGGAGTCTATTCTCCAGCAAATTAAGATAGAAATGGTTGGCAAAACCTACCAGGTGTAGATCATGTTTCTTGGCAACCCCATGGATTTTCCATATCTGTGGCCATAAAAATTGCATATGTTGTAGCCTGTTCAATTGATTTGATTTCCTATCGCATATTCATTATCATACTGTCCTAAGAAAAAATTGTACCCGGACCCCCGGAAGAAGATACAGAAAATCAGAAAAAGTTCAATACTTATCACGTGCGAGACGTGGAAATAAGACTGGCAACAGTGATCAGATCACACTACTGTTCTTTTGGGAATTGAAAATCCCTACATAAAACATCATAAAGCATTCCAACATTCTAGTTCCCATATGTGCTATCATATAAAACTGTGACTGCCAATACATATCTATATATATATATATGTATGATGTATATTTATTTATTTATTCATTTATTAATTTATATTTACACACACATATGTATTTATATTGTACACATTTATATATAGAGGCTCAATCCACTTCCAACTGCAGTTCTAACCTCTCTCAGTGATATCAATTCACAAAAATTCGTCCCATATAATATTCTCAGATTCAAGCCAGTTAACAATGCTACTTCAAAGTTGGTAAACATGAACCCCTTTAACATCTTTTAACATCCTTTACCCTCTGGTTATTTAACATAACCATGGAAAATCCCCTATAAATAGTGGCTTTTATGGGGAAAATCATCCAAAATTAGTCATTTTCCATGGCTATGTTAAATAACCACAGGGTATTAACAATTAACCACAGTTACAAGATGACATCCCCACCATGGGATCTGCACCTTCCGCGCCACCGAGGCCACCGAGGCTGTGGAGCTCACCAGCACCGGGAAACCGTCCGAGAAGGCGGTCTCCCCCAGGCCGTAGTGGGGATCCGTGGCGCGCTGCGCGGAGTCGGAGATGCGCACCTGGGAGTCCGAAAAATGGGGGTGCCAGGTGTAAAATCTCGGAAAATTTGGGAAAATATATGGAAAAATCCAAAATACATGGGTTGATCATTGTTTGATCATGATTTTCCTTATTAAGATGGCCAGAAATGAGGGGGAATGCACCATTTTCAGACACGCCCACGTCATTTTCACCAAGGAAAAGTTGGGATATCCATCAAAATTGAAGATTTGTAATGGATTTCATCAGCAAGAATCAAGTCAAAAGTTGTAGAATAAGATTTCACACCTGTACAGTAGCCTGGTACTGGATTGGTTTTCATTGATTCATTGATCGTAGGAGACTCAACAAAGATGAGGATGCTCAGGGAGGGGATGTTCACCATTTCGTTCCTCAGAGGGCAATTGATGATTCTGCCCCAGAGGAAGATTTAGCAACAAACCTTGGGGATGCCAATGGAGACAGTACTTTATGAAGGCTATTTGGCCACCTTGCAATGAAAAAAATCCGCCCAAAACGTGAGGCTTCAAGGAATCAATTCAAGGAGTGGGGCGCCCAACACGGAAATGTTACGGCCATCCAAGGCACCAAACGAAGCTTGGGCACCTGCAGCACAGTGCTCAACCACTCGGCCGCTGCATTCCCTTGATCTACGGCCTGCACCCAATCATCCCAGACCTCAGCTTCGCCAGAGCAGATGTGGAGTCTCGCGGCTCAAGGCAAATCATCAGTTGCAGATGGAAATGGAAGTTGCAAACGATATTGGATGGACATGGATGCTTATGTGGGATTGAGAGAGTTGGGTAATAATAATCTCGAAGTGGAATAAAACTTTTGGCTATCCGCTCCGCTGATCATCGCTTGCAGTGCCCTCGTGGTGAGGTGCTTTAATTTGTTCAGACATTCTGCTCGCACATCAAGGCACCCACCCTAATTTCCAAGAAATGGTGGCAGACTTAGGTTTTCGCCTTCAAGCCTCCCCAACTCTCTAACACTGAAAAACACAAAATCCAACCTTGCACCATGCTAAATAGCATCCATGTCCATCCACTATCATCCATTTCATCCCCAAATCAAAAAGACTAGCATCTATCACGCATTGCCATCCACCATCATCCCCAAATTCCTTGGCTCCCAACTTGCACCACGTAATAATGACACACCAAAACCAAAAAATACAATTCTATATAATTATCATATAAATCACCTTTGGGGGGTTGGCCATCCACTTGAGGAGTTCATCCGCACCTTCACATTCTTTGGCGCAGACTTCAAATCCAGAAAGACGTGCAGCGCCGCCAGGCTTCCATCGGCCACCCGCAGGGTGATACCGTTCTTGGCCGGCAAGTCCTAGGCCGAGGCGACAGATCCGCGGGCACAAAGTCGTTTTTGTAATAAAGGTGGCAGCAAAGCTTGGACAACCTACCCACCCAAAAATGAAACATATTGAAAACCTCCAGCATTTTGAGGTGCTACAAGTAGAAGGCCAAGAAGCCGGATGGATCAACGCCATCCGAGGATGCTGTCGTTGCGTGACCATTTCATTCTTCTCGTCCACGACCATGTAGATCCTGCGGCCCCAAAAGTGGCTATACCCATAAAAGGAAGTCGGCCAACCTGCAAAACTGGGGCGGCAGAACGTGATATCATGAACAAAGTTTGGAAGCCGCCAAACAGAATATCATATCAATTCATATCATTTTGGGGCAAATGACTGGGTGCCAATGTAATCGTAGTGCATCAACCTAGACACGCAGGTCAAACTACGGCCCAAAAAAATTGCGAGATAGGCGCCCCCAGCGCCAAGCCCGAATCAACCCAAAAAGGCCATACTCTGCCTGCACCCCCTTCAACCTGATACTGTAAATCAACTGGAAGCCCAATTCAAACCATCCATCACCTGGGTCAGCTGGTGCCATCCCCTCATCCCCCCATCCCCTCCATCCCAAGTCCTGTCATCTTCCAGGCCCCACTTGGTGACCATGGCCTTCCCCATGCTGTGGCCCCGGCAGGACTTGATGGGATACACATAGATCGCCGCCACCTTCACCCGCCTGGTGCGCCTGGAGCTCCAGGCCCACCAGGCGACCGCCAGTCCCGTTGCGGTCGCGCCTAAGCCCAGCCATAGCCGGCGCTCGAAACGTGGCGAGGTCACGTCCGCCATGGGGAGCTGAAGCCCAGAGATTGGCTGCAGTGGAGGAAATTGCTTAATTACAAAAACATCCACCATTATTCGTAATTATGGGGTTCATGATGTTGGATATGCCCCATCATTGGAGTTTCTCGCACTATGGCATAACCCTACTGGCTTACCCACTGACCCTCAGTCCTTCAGCCTCTGGGCCCAGTCCGACGAATGCCACCCATAGCCCAAGCTCTCAGCGCGACCTCATCCATTTGATTACCCTCTTGAAGTCTTGGCTAGCTGGGACTGCTTCATTCCTGATTTCTACAATCATAAACATGCACTACCCATAGTCGTATGACTATATGTTCAAACACCAATCACCATGACATTGGTACTACTAGACTAGTTCTCTAAGGTATACATGGTTCCAAATATGTTCTTATCTATTTGGGATGCTCCTCATAGTCTCAGGGTCTCCGGGATGCTTCTGCCACTGGCAGCCAAGGTTCCCATCAATCGAGGTGCTGGTCGCAAGTTCATTCCCGGCAGCGACGATGCCTGGAAAGTGGTGGTGGTAGGTGGCCAATCGCCATTGATGTTTTGTTCTGTGGTTAAGGACTTGGTATCAAGGTAATATAACTAGTATTAATTAGTTCTATACCAATGATACCCTGAAGAACATGGCTTGATCATTGCTTTGAATCCTGAGCATTCATGGAGAGTTTCTTTCACCTCCGATCTGGCCCATGTCAGGCAGAAAAAAGGGTTGAATAACTCAGTTCTGGGGCCTGAACCCAGTGGTGTCACCTACGAAAATGGTGCTATCATGTGCTATCCATAAATCTCACATAGAAAACATTATAAAACCTGCGAGGACACTCACCTATGTCACGCCCTTTAAGATGGTCCGGCATCTGCACCAAGTAAAACATGACCGAGCCACTAGTCCACCAGCGGCCACTGGCTGCCTCGGTCACTCTCAAGTCCTCTCAACTCTTCAACTCTTGGTGTGGAAATCACGAGCTAGCCTGACACAAGATCAAATGTTTTACTTAGAAACTGGAACATGATTGACCCATATTATCCTGGGGATTCATCCCCAATTTTGAGACCCGCCCAAAATCTGGACATGTATACGTGTAGATATGTGGGTGTATTTCTATGTGCTTTTGTAACTGTATAAGCTTATGTCATATCTTGCTATAGAGTTGGAGAACCATTACATATATAGCTATATAACCCATCCACATTATGTTCAATTACAAAAAGTACAGCACGAACCACTAACCAATCAACCAGTAACTGGTACTAACTAATCAACCCATGATATATGATGATATATGTTTACACATAAAAATCCGTGTGGTCAATCTCCAGTTTATACCCCCAATATACTACCATTGTTGGTCAAAGTACCTTTATACCCATATTTTTTCCTACATTTCTTTCCATGAATGTCCCAGAAATGTCCCATAAACCCATCCCTTCCCAGACGCTTCGCCCAAGCAGCAACTCGCCGCTCACGGCATCTAGGCGCTGCTGCAGCTGCGCCGCGTCCTCGCGCTGAAGTCGCGCGCCGGGGACAAAGGCGTGTAAGGCCTGCCTGGTGATCGGTGGATGGGGTTTCAAGAAAATATCTATCTATATCCATCCATCCATCGATCTTTCTGTCTATTTATCTATCTACCTATGTTTAACTGGAAGAGAGGGAGAACTCTGGGAGACGTTTGCGATTTTGACAATCATTTTCATTTCACTGTCCATGGTTACTGTCACTATGATCATCAATGGGTTGCGTAGTGTCGTTGTTGTGTTCCTGATTTCCCAGAATTGGATGATGGGAACGTTAACTGATGTTTGTCTGTTTACCCTATATTTGATGGTAAAACACAGGGTTTCTTGTAAATGTTCCCTGATGCATTCAATTATTGTTCATGGTTTCTATCCTCCTCCATAGATCTATCCATTGGTAATTATTGAGATATGTTTATAGAACTGATTCAGCCGTTGTCCAAACACAAATGCGGGCGAACGAAAGAAAGAGGCCATTTGGAACAATACAAAAATCAAGTGGTTGGTGGCGTTGATCTATACATCCCAAACAATGCCCATCACTTGGCGTCATCCCATTTCCATAGAAAGCAACATGAAAAAATGAAACCACCAAAGAAACGATGTGAACAATGCAAAATGTTTGCAGATACTCTATGCACCAAATGCATCAATCAACTTCTGTTTTTGCACCCTCGACACAACATGGAACACAAGTCGGCTTGCAAAATGATCTTGCCGCAAATGATATTTTGAAATAGTCTGGCAGCCCTTGTATTTCTTTGTTTCCCACCCATCTTCAGTGCATCCGCGCTAAAATGGACACAATGTTGGGACCGAAGCAATCGTGGCAGGATCCGTTTCTGCCGTGGACGGCCCCATGCCTGGCTTGCAGGTAGCCCAGCCGCAGCGTCAGGTCCGCCTTCTTCGGCCCAAATGCCTCACCGAGGGGTGGCAATGGCCCCGGAGCTTGGGAGGAGCTGAGAGCTGACTTCAAGGCGTTCTACCAAAACCGAAGTGGTTTGGGGGTCTGATACCCATCTTAAGACCCAAGTGATTTGGTTGTTTTGTCTGATTTGTGCTTGGTTTCCTGGCAGACTGGTTTTGGAAGGTGATTCCTATTTATTATGAGCAAGTGAAGTTTGGGCAGCATGCATCTGAATAGCATTGCTAATCTCAGATACCCTGCAAAATACTTCAACCTCTGCTCCTTAACCCTCTGGCTTGCTACATCTACATGTTCATTGGTTGCGTCATGTTTGTTGAAACATGGGAACAATTAACATGCACAAACACTTGTATCCACACGATCCATATCGTAGGTAGGTTATAATATGTCATTCAAAATAATCATTCCTAATTGTTCATCTGTGACATCTTGTTGGTTTTTACATCACTAGTTTTTAGGGTGGCTCTGGCAAGTGCTTTAAAATTGCTTAACCCCCAGCAATTGAGCCCGTGGTAATTCCCCTGCAGGCCTGATATAGTCCCCTTGGATCCCGCTTGGAATGCCCTGGATCCCCCATGGAGGTCCCATGGGTGGCATCCCGCCTTCATCTTGGCGTCCCACGAGCACGCAAGCTCTACCCGCAACTGTGGCCGCTCGCCTGCATGCTGATCCTATGGAATTGGGCTCTTGGCAGTCCTTCACAGTTGTATCATCAATCATCCATGGTTGGTAATTTGCGCCTGTACAGGATGATGAATTATAAATATATTTTTTGGGGGGTGATTTGCTGACGTACAACAAAACATCCCCCTGCGGCACTACCCATGAGATTCAAAACAACCAGCCCAACCAGTCAACCATTGGCTGGTTGAACTTGAGTTTACAAACAGTATAGCCATGTATAGCCGGTATATACCAGCGCCCGTAGAAGAACGCAGAAATCAAATTCGCGTGTTTTTTCCTCGCATCTTTCACATCATTGCATGTAGAAGTTGAAATATCCATAGGTCTTCCTTGCTAGAATAGGCGCCCTCCAGCATGATGCGCTGCGAAATCCTACGAGATAGGCAAGCGATGTGAAAACGCGAGATTTTCAGCAAACTAGGTTCGACTACTGGAGGGTACAACCCCATTTGTGCGGTTTACCATCCCCTTTTGACAGCTTCATCCTCCATGTTTGATGCTCAAAAAGCTCAAGTTTCAATGGATCACCCATGATCAAATTATGAAGATGATCAGCGAAAAAGATGCAGCCAAGCCCCACCAATTCTTCAGAAAATGTGCTTGAAATCCGTTCAAAGATCCCCTCTCAAATTCACAAACGATAAAGGCACCAGTTTTCCCCCCACAAAAAAAGGTGATTTCCAAACATCCTCCGCAGCCACTGGCCCGCCTTGGCCGTTCATGGCCCGCAGCGCCGCTTGGATGGTGACCTCCACCTGCGCCAAGGGCCAGCGCGCCGGCGCCTCGCGATGCAATGTTTCCCTTGGCGAATAGGAAAACCATCTGATATCGCACAGAATAGATAGATAATGATGGATATCTATCTTAGATAGATTTCTATGTGTCTATCTATGTCTGTCTGTCTATCTATCTGTCTGTCTGTCTGTCTCTCTGTCTATCTATCTCTCTCCCACTATAATCTAGCTATCTCTTGTCTATCCCATCATTGTCCATCGATTGGTACGAGTTCTGATTTACAATTGACTTTACAACCAATTTCATTGAGCCAGATTGCGCGGATACAAGCGTTGTGTTTACCATAGCGGGTAGGTCTTCCCCACTCACAGGGCCTGAGGCAAGGGGCCCCCGGCGTCTAAGCTGCTCTTGACACCTCAGCTGTGCCACGGTCTACACATGATACTGATTCTATGGTCATCAATTTGAGGGGTACACATCACTTGACATTCCGGACATTTGGGTTTGTCTGAAAATGTTTGAAAATGCGGTATACCCAAAAATTGCCATGTTCATAGGGAAAATAATGAACAACCAATAGCAACCATTGGATTTTGGCCACAAAAATCATCGAAAATATGTAGATTCAGGATGAGGCTTTGAATCTACAATCTGCAGAAAGGCGGGAACGTATCAGTGAGCCGCCGGTTTTACAGACATACAGTTCTAAAAAAGGGATGTTCAACTTCCAGGCTAGTTAAACATGCTTGATGATTGAATCCAAAGTTAAGATACCTTTGGCCTCTGGGACCCTTCAGGATTCAACCCCCAGTGTTTTCTTCTCACCGCACAGGAGGTCGGACTCTCTGGGTCCTCACAGAGTAGTCGCACCCTCCGGCGATGTTTGGTCAATGTCTAGATGGATCAATGGACTTGACAGAAACATGTCCTGAAAACATGTCCTGAAAGCGCTGGACACGTAGTCAATGCTGGGAGATGTCGGCGCCGAGTGTTGCACCACTCAGCAGGCTCCCAGACTTTCATGCGATTCCCGGTCCAGTTCTTCCTTCCCAGGCGTTCCATGTCGGAGGTTGCACGCAGAAGTTGACTGAGAGGAACGGTCGAGGCATCTTCACATTATCCAGCTTCATCTGGCAGCGCCCAATATTCCTCCATTCCTCCCCACCAGGAAGGACGAAATCTCCACTGCGGCTGGTAGCACGTGAAGTTGACCTTTCCATCCTTGGAGAAGATCTTGCTTCAAAGTCACTCCCGCAGGACTCAACAGGGTGGTTGAGATGGCTGGCAGATTGAGGATGCTACCAGTACTGGACGCCACACCAAAGCTGTATCTTCCTGGAGCTCTGTTGCCCGTTGGAACATTTTGCCAGAGCTACTTCGCAGCACGAAAAAATCAATACTTCCTCAACGGAACCAGCTGGAGCAATTATGACAAATTATGATAAATCCTCAAGGCTTCGCCCAGCATGGCGTTCTGCAGGGCCTCATGAAGTCCTGCACAGTCGAAGCTGTGGCGGCACGGCAAATCTTTTCCAGCAATTCCTTCACTGCCAGCGGCTTCAAGAGCAGAAAGCTGCCGTCACTGCGCATCACACGGGCCTGCGGCGGTTTGAGCCTTTTACATTGCGATAGGTCCAAGTCTTGATACCCAACACATCCTATTGGTTGGAGCTCGCTTTGATCCTAAACAGTGGAGCTTCTCACTTGTCCAAACACACCATGATACAAGTTGTCAATCTCCAGCCTGGCTTTCGGACTGCTTCTAGAAGAAGGCCCCCCAAATAAAGTGGAGGTTCCATCAAGCGTTTTGCGTACATTTGTCGCGTACATCAATTTTCTCTCCATGTTTGTTTGTAATCAACCATGTCATCACGTTCAATGGTCCCATACCAAAAATGGCTGCATGATTGATTTCCAGTTGGATGTATTGACCCCAGCCCCTCACAACAAAAATGTCTCGCGGCTAAGGCGCTCTGCAGGTAGCCAGTCACTTCCGCGCCCTCCTCTTGCAGCTGGCTGATGGTTGCAGCCGCAAGAAGACGAGCGCCAACGCCTCTTGGCCGCGCGTGCACCCTGAGTAAAAACCCATCCAGGAGCCACGCATGGTTGCCAACTCTTTACTGAATGTGATGATCACCGCGTGGCATATCATCAAATTTGCCCTCTTTTGCTATTGAAATCCAACAAAATTGCCATGTCAAACCATTGAATCATCTTCCAGCCCATTTTGGAGGCGTTCTTTTTACATTTTGTAGGATATTTGAAAGGATCCCTGAAGTCAATGACTCAGTAGATGGTTCGCAAAAAGAACTTGGATATGTAAATGATGTGTATATACTATTATATATATTTAAATATATATATATATATATATTTATTTATTTATTTATTTATTTATTTATAGTTCTATTCATATTTATATTATTTATATTTATAATTGTTTCTATGTATATGTGTATTGATATTTATATTTATATTACATGTATCCCATGGAAAGAGGCTATACCCCACTTGCCGCAGCCAACCCAACAGGGAGTCACAAGCCATGCGAGCAGGATGCGTGGCGCCAGGGTTCGTGCCATGGCCCTGAAGACGTCCTGTCGACGCGATGGATTGCTTTTTTGGGGCCACAGCCTAATGTGAAAAATGGCGATGTTCTGATACAGTTTCAATAGGGACAATCATGGAATGTTGAAACAATATGTTGAGATTAACCATCAAACATTCGGATTTAACCACATTGGTCGGATTTGATGGGAGGCGATTGGGATCTAATGGGAATACAATGGGATGATCACCCAATCCCATTGGGAAGAATAGATCCAATTCAACCAGGGTTCCTAGGGGCGTATTTAATACCACGGGAATGGATTACTGGGGGATATAACCAAAATTGAAGCGGATCAGAGATAATAGATAGATAGATACCTTCATGCGATATCATGGGGTACATTAATAGCTGTTTGACCTGCAATACTGGGTACGAGTACCTGAATGAAAGCTTCAACGAACCAACAATGGGATCATATTCAACGAGAATAGTAACATCACCAACGAACAGTAACGAACACATCCTTGAGAGTGTTTCAAAATGTAGAGACCCAAAAACTGATGGTCCATCATCATTTTGCCTCTTCAACTGCCATTTTGGGGCATCCCTGGCATGAAGCCATCCCAGTATAGTGATTTTGGATCCCACTCCTCACAAAAAAGAACTGGTGCACACGCCCCAACCCTTGCTCTCCCGGCTGATCAGCTACCGCAGCCCCGAAAAGCCGCCTCCGCTGTTCGAAGGAGCACTGCAGGGTGAGCTCCCGGCACCAGCCGTTCCACTGAATCCTCAAATGGCGTGGGGCATGGGGTGAGCGAATAGAGTACAATAAAATCTGTGGTGGCCCAGGGTTTGGAATCGTGTTCCAAGTTCTAACAATTTTTGGGATTAGCGCATCATATCTGACCCAAAACAATGCATGGTGTAAATACAATCATCACCAGCCAAGCATATTCTACTTGTGGCTGTTTCTGTGGTCATCCATGGCCAGTTCTGCTGGTTCCGCCCAAGCCTATCCCGCTAGTGTTGATGATATCTACTTGTTGCAACCCCCAGGGCATGAGTCAAACTTGAGGTACCCCAAGAATCGGATAGTAATTACATAAATTGCCATTTCCTCCACTGGCCTAATATTTTCAAACGTGATATCCCATGTATCCCAGCTGCAACTACGTATGGCCCACTTTCAAAAAATATGGGCCCCGTCACTTGATAGTTAGGGACCCGTTTAAATGGCAACTTATCACTTTTCCAGTGTGAACCCCTTAACATATCCTAATCAACAAAAGTAAGTGTATGAATCGGGGACAATACCCAGTTTACTGGTCATGGTATTAGTTCATACCCACACAGATGGATCAAAACCCATCGTACGTGTCACATCTGCGTGAACATCCATCGATGTACCAACTGCCCAGAGGGTTGCTCCCAATGGCCCAACACCCCAAACACAAGGGGAAATAGTTTGTAGATAAGCAAACTTTCCCATTTTCCGTTGACCGAGGCCATCCCCTGTATTTCATTTGAAGCTCATCCCCATCCTGACCGCAACCCCACCCCATCGCCATCAGCCACGGCGCCATCTCCACCGTCTTGGGCGCTCCACTGGGGCCGACACCTGCGAGCCGTTCCAACTCGTCCACCAAGAACTGCTGGTCCTCACAGGTGATTCAGCCCTCCCTCAAGTTCAGGTCCACTTGGGGTCTCAGCCCAAGGACGCATGGAGAGACGAAACGCTTCCTCCACTCACTGAGTCTGCGTCACGAACTGGGAACACTTCCATCAGGATCAAGATCTAAGATCCAGGGCACCCGTTCGTATGGCTCAGGTTGATCTTAAACCTATATGTTTCGTTGGTGACTCCCCCACGCCTCGCGGTTGAAGCGCTTCACAGCATCCTCCAGCTGCTGCCGCGCCTCGTCGAGGTCGCTGTGCTTAGTTGTGAGGCCTTGGCAGGTCCATGCTGCTCAAGACCCTGGGTTTATTGGTCGGGTCTGATGATGTGCATCTCAAATATATTCCAAATGTCGCCATGTTTGTTGGTGAAACCATGTCCAACCCCAATGTTTACTGGAAACATCCAATTTTACCTGTGAAAAATGCTATTTGGCTCAAAGAACTTAGATTTGTTAGCTGAAATCTGATGTTTTTGTGCTCCAAAACCCTCCCCATGTATCCAAGCCGAGAGGCTGAAAACCTCCTCCTTGAAGCGCAAGTATTCACTGAGCCTGAAGGCGGGCAAGGCAGCGTCAGATACAGAAGCCTTGCCACCAAGGGAGGGAAGATCAGGAAATGGCAGGAAAGGGAGGAAAATCCGATGGGAAACTGAATCAAAGCAGGGAAAATCCATCTGGATGCCATCTCCACCTATGGCTTTTCCCAGGGCCCTCTGGACTGCCGAGGTGCTGGCCAAGCAAGCCACGACCGCACCTGAAGCCGATGTAGGCCACAAAGGGGTCCAAACACCTGGTACTGCGTTGAGGATCGGAATGCCAAGGGTTTCCAGGTGGCCTAATTGGGGATGGGGTTTATTCTGTGTACCGCTGTTTGGGATGATTTGGAATAGCTCCCAAATGGTTGATAGATGGTGTTTGCTTGCTTTCGGCATTGAATAGTCTCATCAACTTGAATTGTGAATCACCCCACCAGCCACATTTGCCGCCCTCCGAGCTGAAGTGATACCGGCTCATGCACTTGGATTCTCACCATGTATCACCATTCACCATGATCAATCCCGAGCAATAAAGGCAGTGCGACCGCTACTAGAGTCAACCAACAGGGGCTGGATGCTTCTCACATGTTTTGCAAGTGTGGCACCTACCCTCCAGGCTCTGCAAATGCTCCTTTCGAAGAAAGGCCCGGAAAATGAAGAGCTGCTCTGAGCAGTTCCTAGGGGCAAACAGCACCATGGCAACCCGGGGGATGCATGATCCAACTGCCTCAGATTCAGGAATCCTCTCAGCCATTTGGAGGGATCACCTGCCAACAACCACATAGGATGGTTCCAACCCCATTGACAAGGGATTGACCAATGGAAACTAATAACTTTTATGTGTTTGTCACTTTCCCTCTCCTTCGAGGCTCACAAGTCACCGCTGGGAATTGCAGAAATAAAAATCGCGGAACAAATTGCCAGCCAATGTCTTCGAAACAGTACAAACTTTGATGAACGCTCTCCAAAATGCGGCACCCGATCCAAGGATGTGTTCAACCAAACATGGATCAAATTGCAGAACCTGGGAACCAAGTGTTTTGACATTACTTGTGGCAAGTATCACAATGTTGAGGGTGAAACCTAGGTCTAAGTCTAAGCTGGTGAATCCCCTTGTTGCTCAAAACATCTTAAAACACCCCATGTTGGTAGGATCACATTTTCTTGAGTCATTTTTCAGTATGTCATCATCATCCAAGTTCTTGTATTACCATTGACGCAGCGACCTTTCGGAACCTTTCCAGCCCAAGGTTCTTGCCACAAACGTCGCAGGTCCACTTCCCTCCCCCTCCAGCCACTTGGAGGATCGGAAGCATCTTGTTGGGATCTCCTGGGTGCAGAACACTGCAGATCCCAATGAAAAATATCGGAGGCAAACATGTGTCTGCGCGCACACATACGTATATTGATCTAGTTAAAGACAAAAAAAAATGGCGTTAGATGATAGATGTGGATAAAATATGCAAACATCTCCGGTATGACAGATCAACCCGTCTCAAATGGAATTGTTGTAGCTTTAGTCACCATAGTATACGTGTAAAATGGGGATAGTTCTACCATGAAGTATATAATAAATCTGTAAAAATGTGAATCTAACCGACCCAACTTCCGGACTTGGGACTGGAAATATCCAAATTATGTAGGTAAGTAGGTATGGGTGGGTGTATGGGAGGGGCCCTGGGACCCGCTTTCTCATAATATCATCTCAATACACCTCAATACCCTGGGTCGCCCAGGCACGAGTGAAGCGGCCACCATCGGTCTGAGCCACCCAGTTGTACTTGGCGCGACAGACTTTGGCAATGGGCGACTGCGGATACTCCTTTCCTGAGGGCGAGGAGCCCAAAAATCGCTTCCGGATCGTCTCCATTTATGGAGGATGAATTTGCGGGGGATACAGAAAGCCACGTTTTTTGAAACAAGGCTAAGACTCTCGTACTCAGGTTCATCCCTGGATTCGTTTGAAATTGTCCAAGTGCAATGCAGAGGAGGCTGCCCTAATTACAATCGCTCAAGAGCTCAATCATCCGCCCATTTTGGTTTGGTTTAGATCCCAACTTTTGCTTCACCAAATGACCCTGCGTCTGACACTGCTCACTGCTCTTGGTCACCTGGGGCATCCTCCGTACTTTTTTGATCTTTTTTACTGGTCACTCATGCATGCATTTCTGGAGGCAGCAACAGGTTCTGGTTGGTTCTATAGACTGCTGCATTCAGTCCGCATTAGAAGCACCACGACCTCAGGAACTCAACAGGAACTCGGATCTCAACGCGTCCCCAGCAGCGGATCTCTTCGCTTTGAGTCTCGTAGACTTCGCCCTCTGCCAGCATCTTCCCTTTGGGCACCAGCCGGATCGGCGTGGGCTCCTCGCTGCTGTCGAAGCCCACCACCACCTGCAGGTCCCAAGGGAGTGTCCAGATGGCAAGGTCCCAAGGTGACAAAATGGGAAGGAAAATGGAAAACAAAACAGGATGAACATGCAGAAATGATGAAAATGCTCAGGAACCTCAGGAATAAATGGTTGAATGGGGAATCCCGAAGAAAAAATAGATGCAAGGAACAACCGCCAAGGTTTTTGATGGCCGATTTTGTGGATGTAGTCGACTCTCTTGTTACATCATCAACTTTCAGAGGGAGGCGGCTGCTATTTTCAGTTGCAGTATTTCGAGTGTTCGGTCCCGGGGTTGCCGGTTTTACGCCAACTACCAGCATGCTGTGAGACCTCATGTGGCACCTTTGCGCCTGACGTTCCGTATTAGCGCGTTGTCGTCCATATATTTTGATCGCCACCTTCTCATGTCGGTGGGTAATGTCCTCATGATTCCCTCTTCTGGTCCTTCTTGGTTCGTTGGTGAAATTTATAGATTCCTTTTTTGGTGATTCCTCAAATGCCCCCGACTAATATCCTTTCCCTCAAGTGAGAATTGAAAAAATCTTGCTGGCCGATAGCATGTCATGTATCGATGAGCGATTACTAGTCATGTAGCTATCGTCCGGTCAGGAGCCCCGATTTCATGTTTGGCAGCAACATCCCCAGTTCTAGTGGCTGAACCCTCTATGGGCTACTGGCTAAATTCTCTATAAGCAACTTTCCCCTTACAGGGCCCTATTAAGGCTTACATATGAACAAACTGGTTCGGCCCCAATATGGGTTTAATAAAGCTTCACAAGCCTTGACAAGATTTTCACATATGCGTTTTGTATATTCGGGGGGGGGGGGGCTGTTGAGGGGGGTTCCTGTTAGAGACCCATGATACAGTGTTTATGTTTCACTGCTCCTATCCTTCGCTAGGCGGAATCCCTATTCGAAGAAATTCCCATTTTGGATGTGGTTCATAAAAGGAGATTCTTGTTGGGAATCGAATGCCGACATCCCTTACTTGGGGGTTCAGTTAGACTTACAAACGGATACAATTCTGTTTGACGACCTCCATATGTTGGGATATAATGTCTGCAACTATAGCTGCAAATCCACTTGCGAGCACAACCTAGCTTGCAAATATAACCCATCAAAATTCAGTCATGATGGTTGGTTGGTGGTCGATATTTTGAGACAAGCGAGTTTGTCTGAACATCGGGCATCACAAAATCCAATGGTTTATGAATCTCCCCATGAAAACCACCAACTTGGGGTATACTTATTTTGGGACTGTAACCCGCATGATAGAAAATCCACATGCTGGAAGAAATTTGATGGTTAGACCCCCACTCACTAAATCCCGGTTTCTCGTTGGTAAATTCCACTTAAGTCGCATTAATCCCTGGGTGAAACTATCTTACACCCCATTGCTAGGGATAAATCTCCATCAAATCAGATTTCTGATCGTTAAATCCCTATTCCATCCCTATACTTAATCCTTATAGAATTGCGAAAAGTCCCTATTCCTGTTAAACCCCTATAGAATTGGTTGGATCACTATTTAAAAAAAAAAAAAAAAAAACTATTTGTTGATGATCAGATCCCGTTAAACCCCATTAAACCCCATTAAATCACCATTTTTGCTGATCTCATGCACCACCCTGGTGCCCCCAGCGCCTCCGAGAGCCGCACTGCCGACGCCTTCCGCAGCCGCGCAGCGGTGCCTTGCGCGGCCAGCGCCTCCTCGGGCGGCAGGCGCTTGGACGCAGCACCTTCTGCAGCGAAGCTTTCGGTGGCGAAGCGCATGGATAACATCGAAAAAAAGGACCGGAGTCTGGATAGATATACATATATTTATATATATATATATATATGGATATGTATATATATATGTATATATGGGTTGATATGGAGATTGATACTGAGCATTTAATGATGTTTATTGATTTTATGGGTTTATTGGACGTATCTTTTTGTATCTATACGTGTTCTAATCCATCTGGAGATTACTAATATAATATATATATATATGTGTGTGTGTATGCAGGAATTGTGATATATTCTAATACTGTATTTCCCCGACTTGAAATAATGCTATTGGGGATGTTCCCATTATTAACCATAATTCCAGTGACGTCGCAGAGAGTACATCTATCGCTATATTCAAAGGCAAAAAGATATGAACCGGATATATTCTGGATATATTCTCGTTTATCGGGTATTTCATGGCCATGTTCAAGCCTTTTTGATGTGGTGAAATATTCACTGTTCCCATTTTGTTCTGTGATTTGTTGATCTCGGTGGTTTGTAACTTTTCAAGTTTCTGATTTCCCTTTCGTTTGGCAAACTCATTCAGTTTTCAAACCTCATCGATTTTTCTGGGTTCTAACCCCTTGGTGGGCATATTTGTTCAGAAAATCGTCTCCTTTTTTCCATCGGTGCTGAAAGTTCTGAGTTCGCCCGCGCCTGTTCGCCCTGGTCTGGAGGAAGCCTTGGCGCTGCCTGGCAGTGGACGATTTGGAGGTTTACTGGTGGTTGTGGATTTACGTACCTATTAAGCAAAGTAAAGATGTCATTTAAGCAAAGTAAACCCATTTTACATACCTTTTAACTCTGGAAGAAACGGATTTCAGATGGATAGATATTCCACAGAATGGGAAAAACGCAAAAACATTGTGAGTACATGAAGAGAGAAGCAACAAGTGGAAATATCCTGAGGAATCTTAGGGAACCTTAGGGGACTCCCCGCTAGACTATTGTAGGCAACGTCCCTGGATTTTGTTCAAGAACTGCCCGCCAGAATGTCTCTAGAACATCCCCGATCGAATATCAAGGAGTTCAATGGGTAAACAATGATTCACCGCAAAGCTGTTGAAGGAGAAAATCACCTGCAGGCGCATCGAACTTATCCAGAATACCCAAAGGGTTTCCAAAGGTAATTCCTCCATTTCCAGCCTTTGCGGGCAGGCTGATCCAGCAGCTCCGCCAGCAGTAGTTCCTCCACAGCCACACCTGAAGTCCCCTCCACAGATGTGCCAAGGTCTTCACCAGTTTTGGGAAGTCCATCTTCGCAGTTGGTCATGCCACTTTGGCGTGAAAAAAGAAAGAAATACTTCACACTGCCAAGCAGAAAACGCGTGATGGTGAAACCGAAGTAATGACGACGGGGTTGAAAAATGTGTTTTGGGGTAGGGAGATACAGGGAGATGCTAGGCATCGAAGAAACCATGCCCATGTAACAATTTACTGGATGGCGCAGGACACAAGCGGAAAGAGAATCTATAGCACCTAGTTCTTCCAAGATATCCTGATAAAGCAGGTGATGGGTGAAAATGTTACACTAAGACTTGCGAATGGCTTCACGAAGTGACGACCGTCACTTCTTGCCTCTGACACAATCCAGTTTTTGAGTGATACACCCTATGTTTCTTCCATCGGAACATACAATTTGGCATTATATAATTAGTTAGAACAGAAGCCATTGAGTGGCCCAGGCCGCCGCGACACCGGTGCCATTCTTCGCTTTCTTGGGCTTTGGGTCATTGGTACCTCTCTGACCCGTGATCCAAGCCTTACTGGTTCAGCATCCAGTCCATGGCTTGTAGTTTCCCTAAATGGAGGGAACCCCACTTGCCAGTAGAATATAGCATGACTTCACTGTGTGGACAGCAATGTATCTGAAATCTTTGCGGTGGTATCACCGTATCACCATGTATCATGGTTACTAGTACCATCTGGTAACTAAGGATATGATGAAATCCTCACTTTGCGCACTTGCCGAAGATCGCTTCTGCACCATGGCAACGTCAAGCCACCCGCTTGGCAATTTTTGAACAGCTCATGAGGGCGCGGCTTGTTTCAGTGGGCTCCTGGATATGGATTTGTCTGGAAGATGATGGGAAACCCCCCAATGTGATGGTTGATCATCGTTGTTCCTATTATAATTGCTACAAATTGCGGTATGCCCAATGTGTGGACAAATCGATATACGTGCAAGCATAGACGATTTTGTCTAGGAAAATATTGTTTTTGACTGCCATCCAAATCGTGGGGGTTCCTGCTGACACGTTACCCTGCGCCAATTCCGGGGAATATTGCTGTTTTCAGGGCCCTTGCAAAATGGTGCTGATAAAGCAACCTATCATGGGCTGGCAACTAGCAAAGTGCCCGAAGGTGTTGGGTACCGGAAAATTTGTTGCTTGAATATGACAACACGGCCGACCTCTGTTCCCACCAACAATGCTCATGTTTAGATTGGATCACACAAGAAAAGAAAAACCTCCATTCCAAGCTGAAAACAATCGACTATCTTTTCAAAGAGATTCACGGGAGAAATGATCATATAATTATAGTGACTTGATGGCCCTAAAAAATTATGATCTGGGCCATCAATTTTGAAACCGCTGCAGTGGCGGCAGCCCATCCCCGGCGGGCTACAGCAGTGCCATTGGCCCTTGAGCCCAAAAGAACGGGCAGTTGGGTCACTGGCAAGAGACTTAAGAAGAAGCGCATCCCTCTCCCAAATTCAGTTTGGAAAGCAAATCTGAGACTGCATTATGAATTCTTCCCGCCATGTTGAATTACCAGTCCCATACGGCACAACAGTTTGGACGGCAGTGATCCCCGATATCGTCAAATGCCCCCACATATCCCCACATACCAAGGCATACAACGCCGGGAGATTTAGCCCTTGGTATGCCAGGTGAGAGATGCTCGCAGAGCTTCCCCACTCCCAACAAATGTTGAAAGTCCCCCAGCTGTTCAACATTGCTCAAGCCCGGCACCAAATTCCACGACTCTCTGCACTACTTGGATGAGCAGTCCCACTTGGCAACTGGTTGGCATCCACAAGCATGGCCATCAAAAATGGGTTGAAGCGAACAAACCAAGGAAAGAAGGAAGGTGCATCCATACTCTTCAGGATGACTGGCGTAGAAAAGGACCGTTGTTGATTTCCCCATGATGATTTCCCCACTCATAAAGGGAAAACGTCCTTGTGGTTGCCATCTGATTGGTGGCCACCTGCCATTTCTGGTTACGGATCTTCCAAGTGATTTGTCCCGGCCGCACCCTTCCGTGGTAATGATGAACCACGAGCGCTTCAAGAAGTCTCTGACCTGGCAGCTGATGTCTGGCACCTGCTTGGAGATAGCGGGTGGAAACACTGTGGCCGTCCGTATCCCTCAAATCTAAGATGGAGCCCCAGAAATCCCAGATGGATTGGGATGGATTGTGGCAAGGAAACCTATCGCAAGGTTCACGAGTTTCTGCGAGGGAAATGGTTCCAGAAACACCATCATCATACTAGCCAGCTTCACGTCTCCGATTTGGTAGGTGGTCATACAGTTGATGGACAGTCAATCCTAATGAGGTGAATTCCATAATTCCCAAGCCGGACAAGATTTTCCTGAGCCCATCCCCCCCCACAAAAAAAAAAAGAACGCGTTGTTGCAAGCCCAACTGAACATGGTCCAAAAGTTGCCAGGTCACGTCTTCAAATGTATGTGTATATATATATATCTCTCTCTCTCTCTCTCCTTACCCAAGACCAGCTTTGGGCCTTTCGCGGGGAGTAAGGACGCGATCAGCATGTTTCAAACTCAAGTTTAAAAGGTTAGTTTTGAAGTGGAAAAGGCTAGTTTCTAAACCCGAGGTCCGGCTGGGTTCTA
>BGPT01000285.1:329090-351590 GCA_003297045.1 Symbiodinium sp. clade C Y103
GCGTGAAAAGGAAGAAGTGGCACCATACTGCAGACAAGAATGAACAGGGAAACTAACACTAGGAACCTCGACGGGCGTAATCGACAATAATACGACAACAACAGTAGTATGTATGGTGCCACTCTGACACTATTCGCGCCGGTCGTGTTCAAACTTGAACATCCAAGAAAAACAGAACGCCGTTGAGGCAGACAAGAAATGGAGACAGTTGGGGCGAAAGATNTGTTCAAACTTGAACATCCAAGAAAAACAGAACGCCGTTGAGGCAGACAAGAAATGGAGACAGTTGGGGCGAAAGATCTGGGACAGGATTTGTGCAGGCGCAAGCAGAAAAAGAACGCTATGTGTTGCAAAGTTGATGGATGTTGACAAAGCCGGCGTGTGTTGCAAACGCGGCGAAATACGCCAAGGAAGGAAAAGGGTCGTGCGCGAAGAATCCGAAAAAGGAATCAATCGGGGATGNTGTTGACAAAGCCGGCGTGTGTTGCAAACGCGGCGAAATACGCCAAGGAAGGAAAAGGGTCGTGCGCGAAGAATCCGAAAAAGGAATCAATCGGGGATGCGTGGGAGGGCAGGAAAACATGGGTGTGTGAAGTCAAAAGTGCGGTTTGCGAAAGACATGTTTGCGCAACGAAAACAGTTGCTGGAAACAAAGGGTTTTGGTGCACATGCGAAGAAGAAGCTACGTCAAGAACCTGAAACATTCGTGTTACCTTGAGAATAAGTTTCACGGACCAGGCCGACACGCATTGCAATTTGGCTCATTGGGCATGCAGTTCGATAGGTCATCGGCGATGCCGACAGAAAGGACGGATGGTGAAAATGAAATAGTTGCCAAAGCATTGGCGAAGGTTAGTTTCATGGCTTTAAAACTAATGTTTGGAAACGTAAGTTTTTTCAGACGAAAAGGTTTGTTCGAAACCAACGTTTTCCGTGTCCGTGAAAAACAAACGTTTCGGCGTGGCAGTTTGGCAGTTTGTTTCTCCAACACAAAACAAAGGTTTTGTAGAATAGTTTGTTTCCGTANTTTTCCGTGTCCGTGAAAAACAAACGTTTCGGCGTGGCAGTTTGGCAGTTTGTTTCTCCAACACAAAACAAAGGTTTTGTAGAATAGTTTGTTTCCGTATCTAAAACAAACGTTTCTGAAACAAACGTTTACGCAAAAACAAACAAACAAACTAGTCGAAAAAAGGTTTGTTTTCAAGCGTTTCAAACTAGTTCCGACGGAGTTTGTTTTGAGTTTCCAGTTTCAAACTAACGTTTCCAAAAAAGGTTTGTTTCGAGCCCTGAAACTTACGTTTTNTCAAACTAGTTCCGACGGAGTTTGTTTTGAGTTTCCAGTTTCAAACTAACGTTTCCAAAAAAGGTTTGTTTCGAGCCCTGAAACTTACGTTTTTGCAAGAGAAACGTTAGTTTTTGCAGGAAAACATTTGTTTCTCTTTCCACTGCTTACAGTCGCAAGCTTTGACAGCGCCAAAACATTAGTTTCCGGCTGGAAAACAAACCTTTTCTGCCGTCTAGAAACATTTGTTTCAACCAGGAAGACTAACCTTTCTCCTGTCAAAACGTTTGTTTCTGCCNGCCGTCTAGAAACATTTGTTTCAACCAGGAAGACTAACCTTTCTCCTGTCAAAACGTTTGTTTCTGCCTCAAAACAAACTCCTGGTTGCATCCTTATTGTTCGCGGGCGTTTTGTTTTCCTCCGGTTGCTTATCTCTGTCTATCCATCTATGATCCATCGATCCGCCTGTCTATCTATCTATCTATCTATCTATCTATCTATCTCTCTATCTCTACCTCCATACTCATCTGTCTTGTCTCGTCCTATCTTGTCTTACCTTACCTTCTCTTCTCTTCTCGTCTTGTCTCGTCTTGTCTCTTCTCTTCTCTTCCCTATCCATCTATGTGTGTGTGTGTGTCTGCGTGAGTGTCCATGTTAAAAATAGAGATGGGCAGGGAGATCAAAATTAGATAAGAGAGGAGACTAGGTAAGATTGAATAAGCTAGACAAGATCAGATTAGATTAGAACAGATCAGAATATAAGAATAGCTGGGAACAGGAAAGAATAAATCAGCAAAAGAAAAAAACAGATATGATAGGATAGATGAAAATGGGTAGGAATAAATGACATACATACGAACAAGTAAGAATTGATAAGAAATAATGAATAATAGACAGGAACTTCTCAGAATGGACCCTTACATATACTACCATTTCACCAACTATTGGTTCACCATCAGTCGCACCGTGGATGGCAATCCTTCCACCGTGGCAAGGCCGTGGGCCTCCGTCTGAAGTTGTGACTCTGACAGACCTTCCGACCTCGAGCCAGGGAGGGTGATGCGGGAGCCTGAGCCGTGGATGGTACAAGAATGGATTGGTGTAAGGGAAAATTTGAGGGAAACCCCTATGTTTCCTATATTTCATGGGGGAAACCATGGTTTCCTGTAGATCTTCCCGTGACAAATTGGCTGCATCAAGTGCCATCAAAACTCAGTGGTTCCCAAGCTCCCCAATTGGGTCTGGCACTGGCGTCGTGCCGCCAGCAGCAATCGAGCATCTGCACCTGTTAGGCAAGGCCAGAAGAACGGAACAAGCATCGCAGGCGCACGATACGAGGGAACTTGGTGCGGGTGAGACCTCTTTCCATCCTGAAAATAGATAGTTCACAAGCCCTTGTGCTATTCTCCATATCCCCTGAAATGTGACATGGGACTCCAGGGATTACAAATCCCAATGGCAAAATTCTTCTTCCTAAACCATGTTTCGGGCATCTCTCTCCATCGCCTTCCCGGAGGCATCTATGTTTTACCATTTGTAGTACTAGTACCAGCACAAGCGGAGAGACTACCGGCGTCTATCCCTGGGATCCTGCAATGGCATCATGTGCCACGGCTCATGTGTCAACATTCCAGAGTCTGTTACTTAGGATCGGCAACAAACAAACCAAGCTGAGCAGGGATACTGAACGCTTTCCTATTCTTGGGGGATTGGACAACATGAGCTGACTTTAGCTCACGACAAAATCCCGGACTATGAACGAATAAAAAAAACTGTCTTTCACCAAAGACCGATAGATCTAGACAACAGAAATCGCCATGGTTCAGCCACTAAAATGTGTCATCTAACACCCTTTCATCAGGGAAATCTGTTTTGCCCCGGCCCTAGGCTGTCACACCGGAGAAAAAAAGACAGGCGCCCCTACGGAGTTGTGCGAAGACCTCGCTGCTCACCAGCTCCGACCTGCGGCAATATGACCACAGATGGGTGGTAGGCTTTTAAGATATGAAGATGTATGGGTATCATCCCCAAATGATAAAGCATCCCCAATAGAGGTTCATTCTTGGGTATACCATGGTATACCCCTATTTGGGATGATGTAAAATGGCTATTGGTAGATATACCGTGATATACCCATTTATTGGTTTATTGTTGGGATTGGTGATAAATTACTCAAATGACCAAATGGGAGGTGTACTAGCGGGTCTACCAGCAGAATGTATATAGATTTGATGGGGATTCTATCGGGGGTAAACCAACAAAATGTGAGGATGACAATCCAACAATAAAGCATCTAAAGCCCACACTGAAGCTCCAATTAGGAGTCGAAATTGGGAGATTGTCAATGGGAAGATCATCTATAAACGGTAGATTTTCCATTGCCATGTTTGATTACCAGAGGGTAGCCCCCAGTACACAACGGTCCTAAATTCAACACCGAACGTCATCTTCGGGATCCTTTTGTCCAGGTTCCAGGTAAAATGTGTGGGGTGGATGAGCCCAGGAAACGGGGACTTATATATCCATGTGGTTCTGAACAACTTGCCAACTTTGACGATCCTTCACAGTGAAAACTGACAAAATCCACCAAGAGTTGTAACGATTTACCGGGAAAACCAATCATATCGAAATCCAGAAGATCTTCAAGCTTGTCATGGATACCCCGGAAATCGCCACATTAAACCAACAACTTCAGGAGAATATCACTGATATTGACTGATATGGCCCCAATAAAATGGGGATGGTATCTTGCTGCAATACTAGTTGGTATGTATTAGTTGTGATGGATGTCCATCCCCAACTGATGGCAAAAAAAAACACGACGTCACATTTTTGCTGGATAAATCCTCACATTTTCTTCTTTTGATCCCATGTCTACGGCTTAAAACCCCTACTATACTCAGACATTGTTGATTTTGGCGGGCTTATGTATAATTGGGCGATTATACGTACCTCGTAGAAAAACCGTGTAACATCGTGTAACCCATATTCAGGTTGATCCCTTTATGTCCCACAATCTTAGAATGTCCCCGGTAATGGCAGGCTCCCTATCACCACCTGAGTTGCGTCCCACTGATGTCCTGGCTGCTGGTGTCCTGCGAAGTTGCAGGGTCTGGGAGGCCTGGGCCTGGGAGGATCCGACTGGAATTCAACTTTGATATCAGGTGCCTAGAAATTCCAGAAATCATGAACCTGAAGGGATCCAGTGAGCAAGGATTGATGTATTCTATCTTGAATTAAGACAAGCATTCTCTATGAACATCACCTTTTGGGAAGGTTAGCCAGCACATGCCAGTACAGTATTTAACCACCATAAATGAGGTGGGGACATACCCATGTGAATGCTCCGAATGGTGGTACCTCTGGTATTCAATCTCAAGAGTTTCCAACATTTAGGTGACTATCCACTGCTGTCCAAGAGGTTGAGTTGAAAATTTTAGAGGCCATATACTATTCTGGTATAGCATGGTATAGCATGGTAGAGCTGGTAGAGCATGGTATAGCATGGTATAGGATGGTACAGCTGGTATAGCATGGTATAGCTATGCACAGGTCAGACACACCCCTGGTCCTAGATAGACCTCTGGCAATTTCACACCCATCTCCCTTCAGTGGCCCGCGGCAGCGTTCGGCAGCTGTGGACAGCACCTTTTGGCGGCACGAGTCGCTGAAGGACTTCTAGGAGCCACTGGGCTCGTCGAAGGTGGACTCGCCAGTCTTGGTGTTGTAGAAGTAGATGTTCCCTCAGCCGAGCAGCTGAGGTTGGAATTGGAATTATATCTGGGACTTGATGGAAACCATCCTGCAGGAATTGACAGTCTTTTTTCACCGATGTTCAAAGCCATGACCTTCAAGACCCTGCAAGAAGCATCCTAGTGACCCCAAGGGTTGGGGGCCCGACTTGAGGCAATCCCAGGTTTGTTTCCCAAAAAGAAACACTGTCGTTGCCATTTCATCATCTTGCATCTATAGATATAAACATATATATATATAGTAATATACCTAGTAATATGTATATATATATATATCATCTATATTATATATATTTTTTTAGAGAGAGAGAGAGAGAGAGAGAGAGACCTCATTCTATAAACAAAATACCTACTCACCCAGAGACATCCATCCAAATGTTGGTTCCGCCCCCAACCACCAGGGGCACCACCCGCATGGTCCTCGCTTCTCCAAGCGGCCGCTGCTCTTGGACTTGATGCGAATCCAGTTCTCGGGCAACGGCTTCAGATGACCAAAGAGACGGTACTGCGCCCGAATCCTAGGACTACAGACAGATTGGGCACCAGGATATTTCATAGGGATATGAGATGTGAGGATGTAGAATAGATGGATTGGAATTGATGGATGTAATCAATGGAAATTCATGAAATATATACATAAGATTACATAAGCATATAATTACATAGATACAGTATGTAGAATTTGTAATCAATAATCAAGAAGAAACTGCCTGGAGCCCCCAATTTACCAGATGTTCTAAAAATGAAAACGAGTTCGAAAGCACTGGATTTTGGGACACCCAGCCAATTTTGGACAAAGCTATATACATAGGATCCGCATTGGCTGGGCGAACAAATTGCTGAGGTGACCCCATCAAGCCCCCAAGAGGAATGCGATGCAGGTTTCGGGGACTTGGAAGTTGTGCAGCTCTGCGGGGGGGGGGGGGGAGCAAAAATTGGAATCATTTATTTGTGGATCCTTCAATCAGCGACCGCTACCATGTTAAAGCTAAAATGATTCTCCATTCGCCCAATGTATCAAAAGAATATCTGAGCCTGTGTTTCATCCCTGCTGAGGTCCCAATTCGTGGCGAATCCTCACGATCAACCAACACTTTCATCTGTGGATGATTGTTCTACTGCGTGTGTCTATATTTGACTGATATTCCAAGACCACACAAGAACTAGAAAATGCGATTCCACGCTCAGACCTCCCAGAAAAAGCCACCCATAAAGCAGTTATTGTACAAAAAACTCTGCTGGGGGATGTCCACCAAGGAGCCACTCTTCCTTCGAGCTCGGCTCTGGCGCCCGCGTGCGCTCCGCGCTGGAGGTCCGCCGCCGCTGAGTTGGGGGCCCTTCAGGCTCCGGGCGCCTGTCGCCGGGCCGGCGCCGGTCGTCCCGGTCGTCCCCGTCGTCACGGTCGTCACGGCGGTCGCGGTCGCGATCATGGTCCCGGTCCCTGTCCCGGTTGCGGCTCGGAGACCAGTCCTGCAGGTCATGGAAGGTTGCGTCGCTGGTTTTGGGGTCAAAACTGCTCCTTCACTCTGTCCCAATTCAATTCGGGGATATCGGCATGCTGCATTTCCCATGTTTCCTACAAGGTATTTTATATGCATACACATTGATGCCTGCACATTCTTTCGTAGAATCAAAATTATGGCCTTTGCCATCGACAGTCCATGAGCCCAACTCTTCGTTCATCATAGCCCATTCGTTGATATCATTCTCTGCCCAGAACTCCCACAGAGTCTTCCACATCTCAACTGCATCAAAGCTCCTGCCAGCCTTTGCCCCACTCACTGCCACCACTGCCCCAATCACCCTGCGCAGCATCCAATATGAATGCAGCTCAAAATGACAACGATCTAAGGGCTCAAACTCGTTTCCCGGTTCATACATATATGCGACATGCAAGTATATGGCAGTCATATATATATATGTGTGTGTGTGTGTGCATGTGTGTGTGCCAGATAAATAAATAAATAAATAAATAAATAATATATATATATAGGGTGTTTTTGTCGGTTTTCTTACCGCTGGTGACGCTCACCTCTCATACTGGTATATATATATATATTTATTTATTTATTTATATTTATATCTATATATATATATAAAAGGCTGCATATTACTGCATATTCATATGTGTATATTTTATGCCTTTGTGGGGTTCCCCCACAAAAAACAAAACTCAAAGAAATCGAACCAAATACCCCACTTTGAGGTCTACAGGCTGCACTCTGCCATCTTCGCCTTGCTCCAGTTCCAATCTCTTCTCCAATCTCCTAGCACAAAAAATCCATCCGCCCAAGACCACCCCCATGTCTTAGCGGACCCAAAATAGATAGATCCAGTCTCAATCAGGATTTCTAGAGTGGTATTTGATATTTCTGGAGATGGACTACTGCGAATTGTGAATAATCCAAGAGGTTCCCCGAAGTAGATACCAAATTGTTGCTGGATTTTCACGTGGGAAAATATTGATCTAAAAAAGAAACATCTTCAGCAAACTTGTGACTATGAATGGTTTTGCGCTCATTTCGCTACGGTTCCATATGAACAAGCTATATAATAACTACCTAATGTTTGGTTCTTTGAGTGCTATTCATGGAAGTTGCTTGAAGATCATTCAGGTTTCCTGCTAGCCAACGAGGCCTGGCTAACGCCTGGCATCAAATCTACGACTTTTCCTCCACAAAACAGGCTACCAGATTGAGAACAGTGAGAAGTCACGAGCTTGGAGACCGACAGCCTGAAAACAGGATCAAACTGGGAACCCTCACTTTTTGCAGCTTTTGAAGCGGTTGTTCTTTTCTACTGCCGAGCATGCCCTAAAAACAAACTCCACATGGGCACCTCTGAAAAGCACCATGGAATTTGCAGAACTCGGCTTTACGGGGTCCTTTGGCCCAATCACCTTTGCCCCACCAGAAGTCGTCACCTGTGCCACGACCACGGGGTCGTGCAAACGAGGGAGCCCTTATTCAAGCCATGAGATTGGGGGATCAGGGGACATTTACCATCAATACCTGGGGAAATCTGACCAATCAAAATGGGGGACACTACCTAACGAATCAAGATTCCCCTTTTTGGGTTGTCGGGTGTCCAAATCAGGGAGAATTCCCTGACGGAAAAATATACACATCTGCGGGCCCATGGGTCTGAAATTCTTACCTCCTCTTTTCATATGGCCAGCCTTACCAGCTATACACAAGTGGTCTTATACCTAATTGGGATTAGCATGAATTGGGATGATAGGGCAGAAAAGGAGCCTGGCTATATTCTCTACTTGCCGATAGCGCGTTGTAGCCTCTCAAACAAAAAAGGGATGCATGTCACACGCGTGTAGGTTGTGCATAATATATTCTTTGCAAGTCTTTGCCAGGCACAGAATACTTGAAACTTCCTCCTGGTACATTTTTTGCTTGTTTAGTCAAACTCCAATTTTTTTTGAATTTCAAAAAATGATGGTTGCAAGAAAAACATGAGTTTGGAATTTGCCACCTCTACTGTTGGCTACGAACAGTACATGGCGTCGGTTTACTCTACACTGCTCCCACCATCGAGTCTGCCCCAGCGTGGCCTTTCCAGCCCTTGCCGGACCAGTCCATGCCTTGGTTTGGAGGAAGACAAGGGAACCCCATGGCCTCCGGCCTCCGATGACCTGGAGATTTGTTGAAACACTGGCTGAGTTGATTCACTGATTCAACGTTTGCAGTGCCTGGTTGCTCTTGATGTGCAACTCAAACAGGAAATGGACACAAATATCTTTTGTATGATTAATCCCATCATCCCCCTGATATTAAATTCCCCAATCGTATCAGGGGTCCCCTAAATAACCCAATGAAATACTGAAGCATGGGATCTGGTGGTGTATATCCCTGTACGGCTCCCCAGGCTTGGTTCTACCACCCAGTGTTTGTTCAAATACATCAGCATCATTGCTGACATATCCCACATAGTCCCACATAGTACGGCTTGCTGAATTGCCCACCCATACTGCAAATGAGCATTTCATGTCTTGGCTATCGTCAACATCAGCTTCAGAAATATTGGGATATATATGTGCCAGCACACTTCGATCACTACTTCAAACATGATCGTTACTCCCACGAGTTAGTGGCTATGCAGTGAGTAACTCTAATTGGTAAGTCCCCCATTCCATGTCTTGTCCCATTTGTCTTGGTGTTTTAAGCACCTTTAAGGTAGGGCCGGTGAAGCTATATGCAGCTGAAGAAACCCCAGCCCTTTCCTTTCTCTTTGCCCTTGCCTTTCCAGCTGTTCAGGATCGTTTCAAATTCGTGGCAAACAGCCCACGGACCGGCGTGAGAAGAAAAGCCGAAGGCTGCGTCGAACCAGGGTAGCCAGCTTGACACATAGTAGGATTGACCCATAAGTTGATAAAATGGTGTCAAAATTGTTGATTACAAGAAGTGCACATTATCGCACTTATGCTGCGGAGATCATTTAATGAGAATACATGATGATACTGTATACGACATCATTTTGCCATCCCATCTTCTCCATAGATTACGCTATATCGTGCAACTTGATTGAGGCATGTAGTTGTGCACTTGTTTCAAGGCTGCAGATCATTTCTCAACCAAAATCGAAGGTAAATCGCACAATGGAATTCCGAGCTGTTCGTTGCCTTCACCATCTCTCGAAGTCATGGCAGCCTCATTTTCCCTCATCAGCTGATAGTCCCACAGGCGGCATGTCTCACCCAGTAGATCTGTTCAATCATCCCTCAAATGTCCAGTGAAAGTCTACGCCGCATCATATCTTTAATGCATATGGATGGATGGATAGATTGATAGATAGATGGAAAGACACATACATAGATAATCATAGATACATGGATAGATGCATGTATACTGTATACATCTGTATACATTTATAGTAGGGATAGACATTATTCTCAGGTCATTACGACCCATTGAAACTCAATTTACTCATCTCCCAGCCAGTTCTGCCCCGAAGGCAAGCCTTGGCTTGCCTGACTGTCGCCTTTGCCTGTCAGGCGTATCCATACCAGGGATGTGAAAATGTCAGTATCCAAAAAAATTGGGTTCTTAAATTCGTCAGGTGTTTTAGGGAAATTCTGAAGCATATCAATATCAATTGAAGAGGTAGTCAGGCAAAGTACATATCTTTGTAGTCTAGGTGCAAAAAATGTCCCTATCCGTATCAATCCTCTCTTCACCAACCAGTGAAGCCTAACTTTTTGACCCATGCCCAGCTTCCAGTCCTAAGACCCTCTTGGTAGGTCGACCCTGGTAAAAAGCGACGCCTACTGCTTGGAATGGCGGCTTCAATCATGCAGCTGTTGGTTGTAATCAGCACCCTCCAGCAAGATCAGCAAGCAAACATGGGAATGAGAAGTGTGCATCCTTCGAAAATGGTCCGCATGTGATATGGTTTCAATGTCGCCAAGCTTTCCATAGGAAAACCATGTGTGACCCGAAACAAAGCCTTTCCCCCCAACACGCCCAGAAACCTTGGTGGTTTCCGTGGTGAAACTTTCCATTGTTGGTGGTCCCATCCAAATTTATGATACATCATTAGGGGGCTTGGATAATTTGGATGTAACATGATGCAACCATAAGCCACCTATGGACTTTCCACCGCTCCCCCTGGCGTTGCATTTTCACCACGCCCCTGATGCCTTTGCCCTTGAGCCAGGCTTTGCCCTTGCTGATGCCGATCTCTTCTTCATCGTCATCATCAGTTTCCTCCTCCTGCCAGTGTAGGTGCGGTCATTTTTTTGTGGTAGACCCGGTAATTTTGGAGGATACAACAGCTCGTGCAGCCATATTCTTTTGGAGTCGAGTTTTCTTTCACGCTCGTTTTTTGCCCTGCTTGAATTTCAATTCTATTCCACTTCTGACATTCTGTAGCAGGACATGTGGACTTTCCCAAGAGATGCTAGGACAAGATTGTATGCCCCCTGAACATCCTGTGAGCATAGCATAAATGCATCGCCAATATTGCCAATCTGACATAGGCCATTCATCGCTGCCATTTCAATCTTCCTCTTGAAAGCCGTAACGCTCGGCATAACTGGCAACAGAATTTGCTGTTGTGAACGATGAGGACTTCCCATGGCCGGTTTCGATCACCCCCGCCCCTCAGGTTTGGATAGTTCCCATACCCAAATCCTGCATATTGGTTGCTTAACATCTACCTCTGAGGCCCTGTAGTTTCACTGCTGAAAAGCCCAAATTTTGGATAGTTACATCCCCAATTCTTACTGATGATTCTTCGGTCAAACCAATTGAAGAAATTAGGATCTATCTTGCAATTTTGGACTTGTTTTAATTTGTTTTATTGGCTATCCAGTTATATCCCAAGTTTGACCTGTCGCCAGTTGCTCCACAAGACCTGGACCATGGGAAGATCTCCTGGACCGGCTCCGGTTCTTCATCCGACGGCGGGGCGACCTTCGCTTTGCCTAGGGTCAGGCCACTGTGGAAGCGTTGAGGGGAGTGCTCAAAGACAGGTGACTATACATGGCCGTGAAGATAGATACCCACACCTATCATATATCGTATGTTTCTATGTCGTATACATGTATATAGTACATACTGTACACTATGCGCGCAGAGAGGGAAGGAGAGAGGGAGAGAGAGGTAGGGAGGGAGAAAGAGAGGGGGAGAGAGTTCCAAATGGCCGTCAGTCTACTCCTAATAAAATGAATTCTGAGCGGTCTCCCCCTCTTTATGGCTCATATCTCCATGTTCTTGGCTCGATATCTTTTGGATAGTTCATCTCGCCTATAATTCGCTAAACCCATTGGTAAACTCTGAAGGTTTGCCTTAAAAAGAGCTTTTAAATGTTGCTCTTCAAGAAAGGTAAGTCTTCGCTCATTGAAAAATCGCGCAGTCTTCTTTGTTCTTGGCGCTTCCCACCCATCCCTCGAGACGCCTTTGGCTTTGCCGCCGGAGGCAGAGGCCACAGCTGGGGGCATCCTGGGCGCGGAGCTGACACTGGTAGACGCAAGGGCTCAAAGTGCTGACATTGTTTGATGATTTTTTTTGCCTTTGGAAGTTCCTTTTTTTGGATGTTCGGAGTCCAGTCGTTGAAATTCTGAAGGGGTAAAGCACTACATCTTTGCACCCACACGCGGGGACCGATTTGGACCCACACGCGTGTGAGCTGACCCCGCCCCCAGTCGCTGCGGTGAGCTGCGGGGGCTCTTCTTCAACTTCTTCAACTTCTTCAATTTCTTCAATCAACTCTTCCACCTCTTCCTCTTCATCTTCGCATTCAACCTCAACTTCCACCTGGCAAAACACCGGGCCAGGAGACCTTATGACATATTGGGCCATAGGCTCATCCTCCTTCGAAATCTCCATTAAAATCCGGTGAATTGGATGGCTTGCACTCTTCAATACCCACCAATTGAAAATTCCTGCTTGTCCTCGTTGCCACTAGGATATCATGTCACACCTATCTCTGACCTCCACATCTTCTTCTTCATCTTCAGGGGGCAGCGGTCCTACCACAGCGGTCCGAAGAGGGTTGGATTTTTGATATAGTTCCTCCAAACACATCACCTTTTGTCAATGGCTCAACCAAGAATGATTTTGACGTAGAGGCACACACACAACAAAAGAAACATAATTAGGACCTCGGTTGCTTCGATGAGCCCAATCCGATGTTCCTAAGACCCGGCCTGGACTAGGTTCATCCCATCCACCTCCGCCTTTTCCCGCGTCGCCTTTGCCCTTGCCTTCAGTGACAGGACCCTGTTGTTTAACATTTTTAACTGGCATAGTTCTACTTTTTAAGACCTAAACTTCACAGCCAATAGTTGGTGAAAGTCAGAGCTTCAGTTCAGCCCCCACCACCATTGGCTGTGAGATGTGGCCCCTACCTAGCTCTGCTGCAAGCTTTGTTACAACCAGTTGGTTGGGGCTTGGGCTAGATGGTGCCAGATGTCTTGGGCAGGCAACCTGTTTGACCTTTTCAAGCTTCTCCAGCTTGCAGGTTTTTCACCCAAACCTGTTGCCGCATGCCAGTGTTCATTTGATGAGTCCCCATTGTAACATATCGGTATTGCCTACAGTTTGCCTATGGGCCCATGACATCCCACTATCATCCCCCATCCCCATCAATACAAATATATCGGATCAGTGTTCTTGATATTCTGATCTGGCAACAGAAAGTCCGTAGAAATCCAAAGTGCTCACCATATGTTCACAAGATACCTGGTAGTTCAAATATGGCTAGCTGGCCAATCCCGCATTAAATATACTAAATGGGCATCTACATATTGGAAACGATTTTTCTAAATGGGTAATGTTCGAGCTAGCCATGTTTGATTACCAGAGGGTATAAACTACCCCAAATGGGAAAAATTATGGGGATATAGGAGGGAAATGTTTCCAATGAAAATCCAATCATCTCTTAAAATCCTTTGGAAAATCATCTGTAAAATCATGTGGTTTTGTCGGAAAAAGGGTATATACCCTAAATCCCATGGGTTGTCATCACTTTCCCTATTCCAGTACCATTTGGAGGCTACACCCCCATTTTCAGACACACCTCAAATATCATATCAAGTTGGTTGTATGATGTATGTCCCATTATGGCCCCTTATCTCCAAAATGTCTTGGCACATCCCCATTATCCCCATTTACAGTATAGACTTCATATGAGGGTCACAGGAACATAAATGGCTTCAAGCCCCATCGCTAAACCCCCATGTTTGTTGGTTAAATAGTTAAACCCCTATTAAACCTCCAATCCAAGGCACCAGAGACGCTGGTCTCCGGCTCGAGCAGCTCGATCTCGTCCAGCTGGTTGGTCTCCTGGACCACCAAAGGGCTGCTGGATTACTGGGGTGCGACCACCACCAAATACCTGGAATGCTGGCCCCAACAAGATAGAACAATTAAGCCAAGAGGATAGAAAAGTATATCAGTTGCCTTTCTTGATTATTGTGTAGGATTTTATTTGTGTAACCTTTTTGGGGGTTGCTATGTACCTAGCATTCGGACCAATAAGCCGGACAGCAGGCCTCTGATTGCAGCTGATCTTCGGGATCTCCCAACTCTTCGGGACCACTCGAACCGTTCGGATCAGGCTGCCTAGATCGCCCGGTGGCCACTCAGTGGGGGCCATTCACTGTGAAAAACGTGGGTCACAAATTGGTTCAACAAGCAATAACTGGGTTCCTTCTAACACTGATCCGGCAGCGGTTGCCAACTTTGATCCATATTCATGTTATTGAACAAATCGCCAGCTTTGCTCTGCAAAACAATGGCTGGAATTTGCCGCTCAACCACATTGGCCAACCACAGGGTGAGTGATCCCAGGTAAAGTGAAAACTGGCGGCAAAACTTGCCAGTTGGTTTATCCTATTGATGCTCTCAATGTATCTCCAGATTTGGTTGCATACATCCCTAGGTTCAATCCCAGACAAACCCGGGAATATCCGAGAAAAGCACCATCCCCCCTCACATTACCCCGATATACCCCGATAATATCTGATATTCTATCACCTGTGTGCTCAAAAATCCCAACGCCCCCCTGGTTTTTGATCCAAATTGATCCAAGATGATCCAAGGAACTGTTCCCACAGCTGATCAAACGCCGCCAGGGCCGCATCCTCCTCGCTGAGCTCCTTCACTTCCTCCTCAGGAGGACCTGGTCATCCGAAAAACTTAGGGGACCCCAATCCTTAGCGAATAGTGGCTTTATAAGTAAGCTACCTTTTGGATTTATGGTGAAGATGGTAGACACATCTAGAGTTAAATAACTTTAAAAACCAACTTGAGCGAAAATCTGCCGGAAAACCCTGGGAAAACCAAAAAAAACATGGTTTCCTGCAATTCTTCAGGGACAATCCATTGACTTTTGGGATGGAAATATTGGGGCCTATAGAATAGATCAGTGTATTTGATATTAAGGGAATAGGATGACTAATCAGGCCTTCAATAGATATTAGATGTGGACTTTACTTGCTTCGTATATCTTCGTGTGCTGTACCTTCTGAGCCAGTATGTAGCAAGGATATGATTTGGCCTCACTCACTCCAGTATTCCTGAACAGGGGTGATAATCACGGGGACATCAATTGACAGAAATGGGAAACCTGTCAACAAACACATAGAGACGTACTTGCAAAAATTGGGTGAAGGGATGATCAAACCCACAACAATAGGGCTTGACTCCAAATGAATTACCTCTGGATTCACCGGTGGATTTGGTGCTCCCATGGCTGGGATGGTCTTCCCGTCTGGGTTTTGACCAGGTTCACGGACTAATTGGCGGCTGCCAAATTTCAACAGCATTGCTTTCATTTGAAAGCCCGTGTTTTTGTTCCTGAAAGTTAGGACCCCTAAAATCCAATGGTTTTTCATTACAGTCCCTGTAAAGTTTGTCATTTGAGGGTCTGAATTTCAAGACCCTATTTTTTCAGACACATTCCAGCGCATATTGATGATTACATATCCCATTATATCCCCATAAAATCCCCATTGGATATCCCATTGAATTCAATTAAATCCCATGAAATCCAATTAAATCCGATGATATGAAATGTAGTCCCCTGAAATACAATTAAGTCCCATGAAATCCCAAGTTTGTAGTTGGTATCTCCCATTTGTAGCTCATAGCCTCAGCCTGGTCCCCACGCGCCTTCAGAGACGTGCCCCAGCAGCGAGAAAGCCCCACCACGCATGCTGAAGCCATCCTGGTGAGGATGCTGAAAGGACCAGGAATTGACAAATTGAATTACAACTAATGTGGCAAAAACAAGTGGGTCAGAACGATGTGTGGATCAAGCCTGTGTGCCTGGAGTGGCAAACCCAGTAATAGCAGTAGTACCAACAGTCAGAACGATAATAGAAAAATAAGAAGAATAGGGACTTAACGAAAAAAAACATGAGGATGTAAACAACAAATACGGAGACAATGTGGTAAACCAACCGGTAAACCCCTTTCCTGGGGATGGCTCTAATAGCCCCAAAATGTGAAAGTTTGGTGACTGCAATGACCGACTCGACTTGCTTACAGGCCAGTTACAGTATACAGTCCGTGGAAGCGGCCTCGCAATGAAAGAAAATGCGACAAGAAATCACCATCCCAACCTTGTGGTGTATGAAACTGCGTGTGCTCTTACAAAAGGGATGACTTACCATTGTCCAACTTGTTTGGTTGGTAGGGTTGCTTCCCATTAGAATGAACACACCATTCATGGTCACCTTCCCATTTATTGCTAGTTTACCTGCTAGTTCTTCCCTTGTATTACTATATTTAAATCCCAAAAAGTAGGATCCCTCTGCAATTTTTCTTGGCTCTCCATTTTTCCGGGCCCGGTCCTCGCCCCTGGACTCAGACGTGGACCCCCAGGCCTCCGCCATGGCAAAAGGCTGGATAATCTGAATGGGGTGCCATGAATGGGGAAATGTTATAAATTGATATGACTGGATATAAATGGATATAAAAGAAGAAATGGGGGGCCCAACTGGAAAAAAAAAACGATCAACCACCCAAAATTGAAAGAGTCAATTTATGGGTGTCAACCACCAACAAGCTGGTGGGTCAGAACCCCACTAAAAAATATCAATCATGCTGGATCGTGATCTGATAATCCTAAACAACGGAAACATGAGACTATGTAAACCCACCCATAGTGTTGTAAGCTTCGTCGAAAAACAGTAATGAATCCAAACCGTGCAAAACACCGCATATAAATGCAGGTAATACATGTCAGTGTCGATATGGACTTGGGTGTAGATCAAGACATCTGTAGGTCTAAAACTTGGGGTGCCCCTTTTTTCGCCATTGGTTTTTCGCATTGAGAATGACCAATCACTTCGAGAATAACTTGGGGTGCCCCCATTTTAAGAGACCTCCATATAATGCTATCATATAGTTGGGTCGCAATCAGTAGCTGGAGGTGCCGCCCTACTAGGGGTTTTCCGCACGTCTACTTGGACATGGACAGTTGGTGGATCCTGGCCTGGATATGAGATAAATCCAAAATGGCCATAGAGATCAGATGATACTCAATGTCCATATCAATCCGAAAATAACACCAAGTGATATCTATATTACATATACATATGTCTATACATAGCCTATATAGCATTGTAAATCCAAACCTTTGATGTTTGAAAGTGGGTCCCAAGTAGATTTTGGCGATGTTACCATCCCCTGGGTGGTCACTTCTCATAATCCATGGGAATGATAGGATGAGGAGATCATGGAATTGCAAAGGCTGGTTCACGATGGAATCAGTGGTATAGAACCAATAGTAAAAGAGAGCGGGGACCGTGGGGGAGTGATTTTTGAGAGAAAAGCATCATAAGACACTGTAAATACCGATGTGGTTTGCATTTGACGGCTCTGAAACCTAGGCGAAGCGCAAATTTTGAGTCTTTGTCTTTTGATGGCATGCACAAAACATTGACAGGCACCAAAACAACCAAAAAAACCAAACCACTAGATGCATCCAACCCTGCACGGGCACCAGAAAAAAGACAACAAAACTTCTAGCATTTTTTCAGAAGTGGACCCATAGTTCTTTTTTTTGGTGCCTGTGCAGGTTTCCTCACATTCCACTTTTTTTTGGGTGCCTGCCAGTGTTTTGTGAGCCATGAAAAGGATTGAATAATTTTGCTTACTTCTTATCATGAATCTACCAACAAGGCTCTACAAGATTAGATATAGCAGGACAAAGAGGACATGTGTCTAACTTCTTCAACTATAACCATGACTTCAGCTATTGAGTCTATTTGTAGTTATGGTTGATTTTAAATAGTGACTGCAACTGCCCCTTTGGTGCAGGCTAGATCATGTATGTTTGGATCGTGGCCATAATTTAGATTGATGTTTAAAAGAAGCAAGCATACCATTATCTTTGAATAGCTATGCCACCACACAGGTGACCTGACCTGAATAGCCAAAAGCATGACCCACTTCTCTGTCTCTCAGCATGACACACTTCTCTGTCTCTCTGGCTCTCTCTCTCTCTCTCTCTCCCTCTAATTATTGAAATGAGCCTGCTGACAAGACTCTGCAAGATAACACTGATAAACAAGACATGTACCCTACTTCTTGAGTTGTAACATTCCCACCATCCTTCTTATCCAGAGTATTAGATGTGCTTGTATGTATCCCTATACCCAACAACACCTTTATTTTATGTATATGTTCAACAAACTGTTGCAAAGCAAAAGTCTCTACACACAATGCATGTGATGTGGAGATGATATAATTTCAACAAGTTCATGAAGAAACAGCTATATCATATCAATTCCTTCTAGCAATATAATTTTACCATCACCTCTATCACACTAGCCACCTATTGACTGTATATTCTGATACAAGATGCACAAGCTACCCATTCTTATGGTATGTGGTGCAGCAGATGGTTTTTGTCATGCCTGTTTTCAATTGCAAGTGATTGCTTATAGTTCTTTGCAAGCCTCACAGGAAAGGTTGAGTTCTGTCACAAGAGTATGTAGATGCCAGTGATGTATGATAGCATATGACAGCCTTGGGTGAACTCTTTTTTTTGCTCTAAAATACTGTAACGTCTTAAGCCCCTTTTAGTCACAAAACATTGTAAATACCAGTATGTTTGACCATTTTTAGTGGAAAAATCACTCCCCAATGACCCCCCGTTCTGGAGTAAAAAGTACGTTAAGGGGATACGCAGTAATACGCAATCAACATATGAATGGCAACTTGACTAGTGATTTGTGGCCCGGACATGATGGTAGCACCCTTGAAGAAGTGAGTTTTTTCATGTTTTCGGCACCTCGTCTTCAACATCCATGGCGAACAGCTTATTGTAAGTGAAAGCAACTTGCTCTTCCCATTGCTGGGAAAAGGACGCTTTCAGAAGCCTCTTCCAAGTGATGAGGCTTTCAGAAGCAAGCTGGCTGTGCTGCACTCTTGCTTCTTGGCTGCTGAATACTGACTGCTGGGTTATGATCCACCATGGGGTGATTTTGGTGTGGAATTGTTTTTTTGGCTAACCATGTTTCAATCATGTATAATCTTTCAGCCATAGGAAGGCAAGGCGAGGATGGGCAAGATCTGCAAAGCACCTAGCATTCGAAAGACCAAACCCCTGTGGCCACCTTTCGGCACCCAGGGCTGTGCTTACGCCAAAAGTTCTTATGACAGGATCCCAACTAAAGCCTTTGGCTACAAACCCAGAGTTAAGCGATAGAAAAAACATAGCCAGGTTCGTAGACCGGTAGACCAGAACTGAGGTCAGATTCAGATGCTCTCGCAACTGGTCACTACTACTTGAAGCCCCGAAACGGGGGAGGTGTTAGGATCTGAGGATCATAGACCCATTGATTGCAAGGATACACCACCTTCATGACCATTTTGATGATGTATAAAATCCAGCTACATCACCAAATTATGGTCCATTCACAATCGGCTTAAAAACCAACTTTAGGAAATAAACCCTCTGGTTGTACCCACACATCTGTGGAAAATGGCCAATGTGGCCCCATGATTTCTGATGATCTACAGTAGTTTTTAAAAATTGCGATTTTCCAGTTCCCTACGTGGGTCATTGCCAGAGGGTATCTTCATGATGGACTGGGACGAGTCATCCCCGCCCTTCATCCTGAGCATCATAGAAGGCTTGCAGCGCAGGTGCCGCTAAGGCCGGAGGCATGCCCTGCACGCGAGCAAGTGATGATGGGCGGCTGGTGGTCATAACCATTCCAAACCATAAAGATGGTGTTTGCATCATGTCAAGACAGAAATTGAATACTTCACCACAATCCTTCACCCCCTTCCTTTTGTTGCAGCATGAGTCTTCGCGAATTGATTATTTGTTTTTCTATGGGGATGACGACAATTATTGACTCTCTGCCTTCCCACAGAAGAAACAATCATGGGTACAATAGCAGCGAAGACGGTGCTAATATAAGCACAAGCCATTCCCCTGCCCACATCAGTTTGCATCAGCAGATTGGGGTCTGGAATACGTCTTCTCAAAACATCCGCATCATCGTTGACTATATCCCATACGCCTGCTGCACCCCCAGCAAACCCACGGCAAGGTATTCCATAACCATGCTGTAGTTCCTTTGTATCTGTTGTCAATCGGAACCAACTTGGGGTAGCATCCTTCCTAAACGACTTAGTTTCAGCACAATTGCAGTGGCATCAGTTATATCTCAATTCTGGTTGCCTGAAACTGTAGCTGAAAGTTTGAACTGTTTTCCAAAATGACAACAATAAATTAGGGAAACCTAGGGAAACCATAAGTTGTTTGCCCCCAAAAGTGTTTTCGTTGTTTCTCATTTCCCTATGGGTGGTAGCAAATCATTTTCCACCGGCGCAGCGGCCTGCTGAGAGGGGCTGGATGATCTACCGGGTTTCCTGTCACTATCCCTGGATGTTTCAAGCAGCCCGTGGAACCATGGAAGCATAACCCGCCAGACACTCAGACTGATATGTACTACAAAGAGAAGTTAATGAATAAATCAAATCTGAATTAAAAAAATACATGAATGAACAAATAAAGAAAGAAAGAAAGAATGATATCTATCTATCTATCTATCTATCTATCTATCTATCTATCTATCTATCTAATCTAATCTAATCTAATCTAATCTAATCTAATCTAATCTAATCTAATCTAATCTAATCTATCTATCTATCTATCTATCTATCTATCTATCTATCTATCTATCTATCTATCTATCTATCTATCTATATATTGACTTATCTTATTGTCCAACCTAATTACGTGTAGTTGTTTGTTGTTTTTCCTTTCAACCAATCCCCGGGAGGTGTAAACTGAAAGCCGTCTGAGGCTTGGTCTTCCATTCAGTGATTCCCATCTTAAACAGGTTGAAACATAGATTCGAGCCCGAGCATCTGGTATGGTTGGTAATTCACCTCAAGGGTGCTCCAGTTCTTGTCCTTTGTGAAACATGATATGCCTCCTGCCCGGAATTTCATTGTTTTCACCTGACATGAAAGTTGTGGGGTGCTCCAGTCATTGCATCATCTAGCGCTCCTGCCATGCAGTTGCTGAAGGGCTTCAAGAGCCTTACCCGGCGCCGCAGTTGCTGCAGGGCCATCTTCCGATGATCATGAGACAGCTGAAGCAGATCATGTCGTAATTTGTGGTGAAAATGAATCATCGATTGAACGCATCAATGTGAATCATCAATTGTCGGTTGAAATCATCCAATTCTGCTGGCTACAAACGGTTTATGGATGGCATGAGTAAGCATGGTAAAATCTACATTTTGTGGGGTAACAACTCTCCCAAGGAATATGGTCAAACCCACGAAACTGATTTGATCAATAGTTTGGTAATCACTCCACTTGGTCGTGGTTGAAAATGCTTGACCCCCAATTGGAAGGCATCCTAAAAGCAAGTATTTGGATATGTCATGTTTCAAGATTTGTTTTTTCTCTCCCGGCGCATTTAGGTTTGCTCTCAAGATTTGGCGCCTCACAACCATCTCTCTCTTTCTCTGGTGGTTTACACTCACTTTCACAAACCTAGATGATGGCACCATGGAAAATCGACCTTGTGGCAGGTATTTGATGCTCATATCCCCATTAGTTACTGTAAATCCCCGGCATTTGTTGGTTGAACCCTCACTAAAATCCACCAAATCTCCAGATTTGTAGTTGCGAAACCCGGTTAGATCCTGCAAATCAGCTTCTCCATTTGAACCCGTAAAAAAAAAATCCATTATACTGGTTGGTTAGCAAATATTCATAATACGGGTTCTGATCATCCCCAAAAAGCCAGTACAACCCCCAACCAGTTCACCCATCAACAGAGTTCTTTTAGGCTGCATACACCGCCAAAAACCACGACTATCTCCTAACAGCTAGAAAACCCCACTTAGTTCCAATAAAATCCCGTACATTCCGATTTGGGCGTCAATTTTTGGGCCATGTCGCCACCAGTGCCCCACAAAAATCCGAGGTGTTCCTTCCCGCCTGTTGCGGTGCGGAAGAAGAGCGGCAAGCGCTGTGCCTTGGGAGTGGCGCGCGCAAATCGGCGTCTTGCAATCCAACCTGGCATTCAAAATCATTTTTAGATAAATGAACCATAATTTTTGCCAAAAATAATTCATCTAACCCAGAAAATCCAAACTAGTGCCAGAATCACGGGCAACAGAATCGAATAGTTTACCCAAAACTGATTCTCACCATTTTACCACTACTACCCTTTGATAATCAAACACGGCGATGGGAAATCCGCTCATAGTGGGCGTTTAAAAGACAAAATCCATTTTAAACTGGCATTTTTCCAGCTAGCCATGTTTGAATACCAAAAGATATACCACTGCTAATGTGGTAAAGCCAATAACTTATCCCCAAAAATCACCATATATGGGCAATACAAACTTCCCCCAAATGGTTTGTTCTGGTGCCCGCACGAAAGAACAATCATGGCAATAGCCACTTATAATCATCAATAATTCGACCAGCACTCATGTTGTCACAATTCTACCACTACCATACC